>CM066044.1:131028370-131313404 GCA_033557465.1 Ichthyophis bannanicus
CTTTCGTCCAGTTCGTAGAAGTAATGCCGCAAGCAGTGACATGGAGTAAAGCATAAGTTTCTTGTTCAAAACCGTGCCAAATATAGGACAACCAGGAGCAAAGCACAAAGTAAAGATGCATGTTGATGTTGATTGGAGTATCTCTTCTGAATCCTCAGCTTGCTGATCTTGAATCACGACGGGCCTTTGCTTTTCTTCGTCAACCTTCCCGTTTATTTGCATAATGAAGCCCCAATTGACCCCCCCCCTATTTTTTTTTCAAGTGGTTTTCTGAGTGATTTAGATTGAAGGATCCTCAGGCCTGCCATCCAGTACACATATCAAGCCAACTTATTCGCAATTTACAGTTTGGAACTTATGATGGCTGGCTATTCAAAGTGGTAGTATCAAAGTAGTGTGCCAAGTCGCACGCAAATGTTGGGGTTCGTTGAAACAAAACTGTTGCTGGCATGGAAAACAGCAATCCCTCTTCGCAAAGCACTCTGGCTGTTGCCAAGGCCACTGGTGATAAAGTGTCATACTTTGCTGGTTTAGCCGTTCTCAGAGTAACGCCAAAGGGGTGCATCCAAGGATGCTGTCTTCTGCTGCTCCAGTGCTCAGGTTCAGTATTCAGCGTGCTGGGCTTGACCTGCTAGAATGATGGTGGATCCAGGGCGGTCGATACTCAGCTACCTTTATAGCCCAGTTTGGGTAGAACCAGGATGACGGTGTACTTTGGTCACTTCACATGGGGTTTCCAACCGGATTGTCCTTCTTCCGAATCTTTGCCCATCCACAACGAATGGCGGATACCCAGGCTGATAAGGGATGCAAGGGTTCCGCATAGTGTGATGGCAACTGGTGCATCTTGTGATCCACGCCCCATGCGTAGAGAGTCTGCCCAGAACAAAACTAGATAGAGCTAAGGACGTTCTTGTCTGGTTACTTCGTGAGAACCAATTTGGGCATAAACTTCGCTTTGACCTCCCTGCACTATTGGTGTCTGGGCGGTTCTCCCCCCCCCCCCCGCCTACCCCCCAACTACCCAACCCCCCCCATACAATCCACTTCCACCCACCCCACCGAGGCCCCCCCCCCCCCAAAATCCTGATTTTTGCCCCACCTTTACAGCAGTCCTGAGCGTATTCTGAGTAAGGCCGGATACGGAAGCCACTTGCGGGCCACTTCAAGTGTGTACTCCTGACAAAGCTTGGACATTTTGGGCTTTTAGGGCTACGATTCATTTTCGCTCAACTTTCCCTGAACTCTGGGGTCTGTATGCAAACGTAGTGGAGTGTTGGCCATTGTATCTGCAAAGCTTTCGCTAAACTGTTGAGTGAGACTTGGGAGACAAATGAGGGTCCATTTGTCTGCACCCAAAGAAAGCAAAGTATACTGACTAGAGGGAATTCCGAAAGACTAGGGACATCTCTCTCAATTAAAACTTTTGTGGTTTTTGGTATCAACTTCTAGGACTCTTTCTCAGTTTCTAGGCTTGGGAAGGCTTCTTCACCCACCCAGAGAAAGTACAACAAATCAATACTAATAGATAATGAGGTTATATCTCATTGCCTCTTCGGCATTCTTTTTTTTTTTTTCTTTTTTCTTTTTTTGAATGTTTTGGTAAAATTCAACTTATTGGAAGGATTGTGCGATGGGTGGTCTACACCTACATGACTGTAACTCTGCGAGGGTTTACTTCCGGGTGAGTTATAAGAGGTCCTATTGCTTCGGCATTATTTTTGGCCATCACATGTTAGGACCATTGGACGTGCGACGGAGAGACGCTGATGACGTCGGTCAATTAGAGGCGAGTGGGATGTAAAAATGGTGCGTCTAAGTGCTTTTGTCCATAGCACTTTTCCCCATAGTGGGTGGCTTCGTGTCGGGAAAGCTTCATGACAAAAGATGCGTCCTAACAGGTTCAGGAATTACTATTCGATCCAGGGGGTTGAGCTGCTCCCCTCTTCTGGTCAGTCGGCCCAGCCTCAATCCATCCATCTTTCAGTTACTCCATCTCTCTTCTTTGTGTACAGTAGATTTAGTAATCCAATTCTTTGGTGGTATATCGCTGGTGGTCCATACTAAATTCAGAGCGGTACTGGAAAAACAAGGCTGTTTCCGTTGCATTTGGCATAGCTTGTGAGGGGTAAATCCTGACTCCTGTCATACGATGCTTTTGTCGTGCCTGAGGGCATCCGCACAATCTGTTTTTCGTCGGTCGGGCAACTTCTCTCCTGTATTCCTTGCCTTTGCAATGACTCCTCCTAAAATGCATGGACACGCTACACGTGTTGACGAGGGCCCAAACTGCATCCAGTAACATCAATATCTCGGCTAACCATATTTGACTTGACTTTCCTTCCGGATATGTGATGGTTTGAATTAGATCCAAAGATGAAGTCATGGGTTTAAGGACGACCGTTAGTTCTCCCGTTTTAGTTCCCCCTCCACGAAAAAGTTCCGGCCCTCCCGTCCGAGTTCCTTCCCCCCCCCCTGTGAGTCCCCGTTCCCCCCGCCCTCCATAATCCTCCTTCCCCTAGGTTCCACCCCCCACCCCCCCTCCACGCTCCCTGTGTGCCCAGGTCTCCCCCGCCCAACCCCCCCCCCCTCTTGTGTCCCCCCCCAAAGATAGTAATTGAAGTTGTAGATCCCACATAGATCCCCAGGTGATTCCCCCCTAGTCCCCCCGTCCTTCCCCACGGTCCCTGTATGTCCCGCCCCCTCCTAGTTTCCCGAGTCCCCCCCCTTTAGAATTCCGGAGTTTCCGGCAACGGTCCCCCCCAAACCCTCCACTCGCCAGTTTCCATGTCTCCCCAGCACTCGCTAGGCCGCCCGCTCCATCCTCGTTCTTTATAGAGAGCTCCATGAGTGCATGCAGAGTGCGTGCTGAAAGGCATATATTGCGAATTCTGATGTATACATTTAGCACAAGCTTTTTTTTTCTGTTCCTAACAATCAATATGCCTCTGAGTGAGTGCGATATCAATTCGTCCTTTTCTGGGCTGATGTGCCTGAGGCCTAGAGCCGGATGATTCAACTATCTTCGTGTTGTAGTGACGACTCTGCATATCCTGCGCACAGCGTCGTCACGTCGAGGATGCGACTGCTCCCATCAACATAATAGATTTGGTCAGGATTGTCTATGGGCACATCTGTCAAGTCGGGTCGACTGGAGAACACAGTTTCCATGACTTCAATACAGTCATGTTCTGGGAGTTCTTCACTGATGGGTATCAAGGTGGCTGGATTCAAGGCATGACTCACTTCTAGTTGTATCTGTGGGTTTTCACATAACATGCTCTGGTACTTCAACATTCGGGAATTGGTGAGCCAATAATTTGCTTTCTGTTCCATGAGGGCGAGGACTGCATGTGGCACAGTGACTCTTATGTTCTGTCCTAAGGTGAGCTTGTCTGCTTCACTCACTAATAGTGCTGTAGCTGCAACGGCTCTCAGGCAAGGTGGCCATCCTTTGGCCACAGTGTCCAACTGTTTCGATAGGTATGCTACAGGTCGTTCCCAATTTCTGAGTCAACATGCCTAAGGCATTTCCCTGTGCTTCATGTACAAACAAGTGGAAAGGCTTGTGGACATCTGGTAGTCCAAGTGCTGGTGATGACATCAATTCTTCCTTTAACTTCTTGAAGGCTGTATCCTGCTCAAGTCCCCACTCCAGTGGCGACTTTTCTTCTCCTTTTGTGGCTTCATATAGTGGTTTGGGCAATTTGGGCAAAGTTGGGTATCCAGATTCGGCAATATCCTGCCGCCCCCAGAAAGGCTCTGACTTGCTTTCTGGTTGTTGGAGTTGGAATTCTGCATACTGCTTCTTTTCTTTCTCTGCCTAATCTTCGGCTTCCTTGGGTTATACGAAAGCCCAAGTATTTCACTTCTTTTTGACATAGCTGTGCTTTTGCTCTGGAAACCTTGTATCCAGCTTCATCTAGTAACTGCAAGAGGTCTTTGGTGGCTAGTATACATTCACTTTCTGATATGGCAGCTATCAGCAGATCGTCCACATATTGGAGAAGCACTCTCTTCCCCGGGGCCACTGGATAGCTTGAAAGGTCTTGATTCAGTGCAGCACTAAAGATGGTAGGCGAATTTTTGAATCCTTGGGGTAATCTTGTCCAGGTGAGTTGTCCCCCCTCTTCCAGATATGGGGTCATGCCATTCAAAGGCAAACAATATTTGACTTACAGGGGCTAATCTTATGCCAAAAGAATGCATCTTTCAATTCCAGTACAGTGACATGGGTAGCTTCATCAGGTATCAGTCCTATGAGGGTGTAAGGATTTGGTACAACTGATGTATAGTTTCAACTGCATCGTTTACTCTCCTAAGTCTTGTACTGGGCGGTAATCATCCGTTCCAGGCTTCTTTACTGGCAAAAGTGGAGTGTTCCATGGGGATTGACATACTTTTAGTAGGCCATACTCGAGCAATCTTTGTAGGTGGCGGATGAATGCCTTCAATTGCAGCTCTTGGGAGAGGGTACTGTTTGACGTGCACTGGTGTAGCACTAGGCTTGAGGGTTACAATTACTGGAGCTATATGCTTGGCTAGGCCTGGGGGAAATGCCTTCTGCCCATACTCCAGGTGGTGCATGAATGTTCTTTAAAGTTTGTTCAAAATAAGTGTCTTGGATAGAGTCATCAATGTAATACCTCCATTCTTCTTCTCGAGGAACTGTCAGCAGCATTATTCCGGCTGGTTTGGCTTGGTGGATTTACTGTCATTTGCATTTCTCCTTGTTCAGAGAGGATATTTGTGCTTGGAGTTTGGCTAACATATCTCGTCCCAGGATGGCACTGGCATTCGGGCATGTAAAGGAATTGATGAGTTATTTGCTGTCCTCCTAGACTGCATATACGATTCTGAAGAAAGATTTTGTAGCTTTGACACCAGTTGCTCCTATAATGGTGACTGCTTTTGTTAGAAATGGGGCTATCATTTCTGTCTATTACTGAATGTTGTGCTCCAGTATCACCCATAAAGTCCATAACTTGGTCTCCTATTTGTATTCCGACCATAGGCTCCTGGAGACCTTAAAGCAAACTTGGAGCCCGGTCTGTCCTAATCACGTCATTTCATCATGGATCGTTGTGGCCAATGCTTGAATGGCTGCTCCTCCTCTTTCTCGCTGGAATTGTTCTCGATTGGCTCCTCCGCGGTTTCGGGGATAGCCTCGTCTTTCTTCTCGCCACTGATGATTGCTGTCGTCATCTTGCTGGGCGTCTTTCGAGTTGCGGGCACGTATCTCTCCAATGTCCTCCTTCTCTAACAGTAGGCGCATTGGTTCACGACTAGTCTCTGGGTACGTCCTCCGCCTTGACACCGCCCTCTTACTCTGCTCATTCGATTAGGGACACCTCCCATTTTCTTTTCATCTATGGCCGCAGCCTAAAAATCAGCTTTCTTATTCATCTTTCTATCACATTCTCTCTGTCTTTCATTATCACGATTCACATACACTTTATGAGCGACTTCCAGTAACTGTGTTGCATTCATGCCCGCAAACCCTTCTAACTTCTGTAATTTACGTCTGTCTGGTTGAGACTGGTTTACAAAAGCAGAATTCACCATACATAAACTTCCTGGTGCCTCGGGATCATAGGGGGTATACATTCTGTATGCTTCAGGTAATCTTTCGTGAAGTCTGCTGGGCTTTCATCTACCCCTTGGATAACTCCTGCAACTTTGGAAAGGTTCATAGCTTTTTGGCCCCCCCTTTTCAGGCCTTGTAAAAAGCCTTGGCGAAAACGGGCTAGGGCTGTGGATCCTTCATCTGTATTTGGATCCAATGGGGGTCTTCATTCGGGAATTCTCTTCTGAGCCGCTTCCCGATAGTCTATTCTGCTCAGTCCCTGTCCCGAGAGCTACAGGGTTATCTGACATCCACTCAATAGCTGCTTTTCTAATTCGTGCTCGCTCTTCTGTCGTGAATAGGGTGGACAGGAGCTGGCGGCAATCTGGCCAGGTGGGTTGATGCGGTTTCCATTAGAGTAGTTACTAATTCTGTAAGTTCCTGGGGCTTGCTAGTATAGGAGGCATAATGCGACCTCCAATTTAACAAATCCGTTGTAGAGAAAGGGATATACACATAAGTTAAGGGTACCCGCTACCACCTCCTCATTATCGTTCTTTATGGGCACTCCCGGGACTTGCCGTAAAGGCAGCATTTTGGCGGTAGCTGTCTTGTTGTGATCTAAGGGCGGTTTTCTTAACTATCTTTCCAGAGATTACTTTCGCTTTCCCAACAGGTTTCACTTGGGTGTACCTTTTGCTGGCACGCTGGCACTGGCAGTCACTTGTTCGCTATCTTCCTCGCTTTGGGCATTTTCATTTTCTTCCTCTTCTACCTCTGCTTCTGACTCGCTTTTATAACATCCTCTTCTTCAGCTAATTCCTCTCTCTGCCCTCCAGGAGGGGGTTCAGGGGTTGGGTCCCGCTCCGGCCGTTCTCTGGGGTTCTGGGGCAGGATGCCGGGCTACTCTTATCGGACTGGGGTTCGAGGCTGTCTGAGAATTATCTCCGGGGAATCAGGATCTACCAGGATGGGCTTCTTCCTGGGACTTCTTATCCTGCTCTTTCATTCTAGGCTGTTCCGTTTTCTGTCTAGGAATCTGTTTTCGCTAACATTATCCTGCACTGTTCCACATAACATCGCTGCGCCCAGGGGGGCGGGTCTTCACAAATACTTAACCAGGAATCTATATAGGGGTACTGATCGGGGGGCTGTAACCCCACTCTACGGAGTACTGACTGAAGAATCTCTACATTAAACGTTCCCTCTCGGGGCCAGATGGGATCTAGACGGGCCACTCCTAGTACACAAAATCTGCAAACGGGCTGCTGTCATTTTAATACCATAATCTCCAGAATATCCCTCTTTAAAATGTGCGATCATACATTCTAATGGAGTGTTTCTAGTAGACCCCGCCCCCTCCCATTTCGATGTGTGCGCGCAACAACAGACAAAAGGGGAAAAGGAGGGCGGACCGTGGGGTAAGGGGTCCTCACGGCCCTGGAAACGTATAAGGAATACAAATAACAAGACAAGACGACAATCGCTTCCCCCTTTTTGCGACCTGAACGCGGTCGCCCCGGTCAGGAAATGCGCTACTCAGGGGTCCGCCTTCAGTTGGTCCGTGCTGCCAGACCTCTCATTCACACTTCGTTCACACAATCATGCTAGCAACGTATCCCAGAATGCATTCGTGTCTATCTATTCTGACTATCTTTTTTCCCAATTACAAAAAGGATGAGGGTTTCACCGCGAATTCCCATGCGGGGTTACTCGGCCCTTCCTTGAGAGGTGATCATGCTCTCTTACCAATTCCCAATATCCTCGAGATTACAAATTCCAAATTCCAAGTTCCAATGGCAGTACTGCTCTTTCTATTTCTGTCTAGACACCAAATCAAAAACTATACTCACCGGATCCGGTCCTCAAACTTCCCAAGCAGGCGCATGAGTTGGACCCTCGGACTCCCCTCACTCGGGTTCGAGGCGTTGGCTCCAGCCGGGCCCGGCACCCGCCGAGGTCCGACCAGCTCCCTCCGATACAAGGGACCGGCGGTGCCAGGGAGCAGCCCTCGTCGGAAGGGCCGCGATCCCGGCAGGACCAAGCCTATAGAGCGCGGAAAGTCGTGGTATATTGCCCTATATACACTTTGATTCCACAACTTCCCGGCCAACGCACCAAGAATATGTAGCAGCAAAGCGCAGACAAACCAATAATACCAGGAGTCTGTTCTGAAGGTCCAAATCATGTAGTTGTGCACAAGTCTCAAGCAAGTCAATTTCAAAATGGCTGAGCAAAGTTTTCTAGCATTACAACAACTTTTATAGACTTCTGTTCCATTCTAGGTATAGAAAAACATTTCATTGGTCCCGGTACTCTCCCGTACCTCCCGTACCCCTTCCATTGGTCCCGGTACTGATAAGCTTATCCAATTATGTTCCTTCAGTGGGCATGGCACCTGCATACCCCCCTTCTAGTCCCAATTACACTGGTCAGTTCATCAACTTGTTACTTTCATACTCTCAAAGCCATAGAGCCAATTTGTGCATGCAGGGGAGCAGGGCTCTGCAACTCATCTGTCAGCACTCCCAATTATATTCCTTACAGATGTACTTTTTCTTATCAGTAACTTTTAAACATATTTTTCTGTACTTTTCCATCTCTCAGTTTTGCTTACCTAAGTTAGTTTAGTTCTCTTACAGAGTTCTATCCTACAATAGCAGCATATAGGGGGATGTGCAATCCTATGGGCCTCTCCACAGGCTTCACTTACAGGTCAAGCTAGCTAGGCCTGCCTGCTTATGTCAGACACTGTGGATCACAGGCCTGCACCTGCCACAATTCAATCACTCACCCACAGAAGGAAAACTCACAGACAGGCTGGAATGCAAACAGGATCTTTAATGTGCACACAGGTTCAGACAGAGATACCAGCAACCTCCACAAGAGTCTGAGCCCCGAGGGACGTCCTCCAATGCCTTATATACAGTACAATTTTAAACTCATTCTATAATCCTATTTGCCACAGGTATTTCCTGTCCACCAATCAGCAGCCCCTGGGGAAGGTACCTGGGTGACCCGTCCAAACCGGTGTGCTCTGGTCCGTTGATTTCTGGGCTAGGGGATATTGTGCTCAGACCTGGAGTGGGGGAAGGGTGTCTACTGAAATCTTAATGTCTTCTCTTAGCAGGCTGATTACTTTATGTAAGAGCCTCATGGCTTGGGGGAAGGGTCAGGCTGATCACTTGTGTAAGAGCCTCATGGCTGCCTCAATACAAAGACTTCAAAGTCAGTAAAGTTACAAATTTGCCCATGGCAATCAGTAATAAGTCCAGAACAGCAGCAGTTATCCTTAATGATGATAAAGGAAGTTCTTGGATACTCAACCCCCCCCCCCCCAAAAAACAAAACATAACCCAACAAAAAAACAAGCAGACTTGTGGCAGGTGCAGGCCTGTGACCCACGGTGTCTGACATAAGCAGGCCAGCATGGCTAGCTTGACCTGTAAATGAGGCCTGTGGAGAGGCATATAGGATTGCACATCCCCCAATATGCTGCTATTGTAAGATAGAACTCAGTAGAAGTATTGAATTAGTTTAGGTAGGCAGAACTGTAGAACTGAGAAATGGAAAAATACAGAAAAGACATGTTTAAAAGTTACTGATAAGAAAAAGTACATCTGCAAAGAAATAATGAGGAGTGCTGACAGATGAGTTACAGAACCTTGCTCTTCTACACTCACAAATTGGTTCTATGGCTTGAGAGTGTGAAAGTAACAAGTTGATGAACTGGCCATTGTAATTAGGACTAGAAGGGGGGCATGCAGGTGTCATGCCCACAGAAGGGACATAATTGGATAAACTTATCAGTACCGGGACCAATGGAAGAGGTACGGGAGGTTACCGGGACCAATGAAATGGTTTTCTATACCTAGAATGGAACAAAAGTCTATAAAAGTTGTTGTAATGCTTGAAAACTTTGCTCAGCCATTTTGAAATTGACTGGTTCGAGACTTGTGCACAAATAAATGATTTGGACCTTCTGAACAGACTCCTGGTATCATTGGTTTGTCTGCGCTTTGCTGCTACATATTCCTTGGTGCGTTGGCCGGGAAGTTGTGGAATCAAAGTGTATATAGGGCAATATACCACGACTTTCCGCCTCTATAGGCTTGGTCCTGCCGGGATCGCGCCCTTCCGACGAGGGCTGCTCCCTGGCGCCACCGGTCCCTTGTATCGGAGGGAGCTGGTCGGACCTCGGCGGGTGCCGGGCCCGGTTGGAGCCAACGCCTCGAACCCGAGTGAGGGGAGTCCAAGGTCCAACTCATGCGCCTGCTTGGGAAGTTTGAGGACCGGATCCGGTGAGTATAGTTTTGATTTTGGGTCTAGACAGAAATAGAAAGAGCAGTACTGCCATTGGAACTTGGAATTTGGAATTTTGTAATCTCGAGATATTGGGAATTGGTAAGAGAGCATGATCAACTCTCAAGGAAGAGCCGAGTAACCCCGCATGGGAATTCGCTGGGTGAAACCCTCATCCTTTTTGTAATTGGGAAAAAGACTAGTCAGAATAGATAGAAACGAATGCATTCTGGGATACGTTGCTAGCATGATTGTGTGAACGAAGTGTGAATGAGAGGTCTGGCAGCACGGACCAAGTGAAGGCGGACCCCTGAGTAGCGCATTTCCTGACCGGGCGACCGCGTTCAGGTCGCGAAAAGGGGGAAGCGATTGTCGTCTTGTCTTGTTATTTGTACTCCTTATACGTTTCCAGGGCCGTGAGGACCCCTTACCCACGGTCCGCCCTCCTTTTCCCTTCTGTCTGTTGTTGCGCGCACACATCGAAATGGGAGGGGCGGGGTCTACTAGAAACACTCCATTAGAATGTATGATCGCACATTTTAAAGAGGGATATTCAGGAGATTATGGTATTAAAATGACAGCAGCCCGTTTGCAGATTTTGTGTACTAGGGAGTGGCCCGATCTAGACCCCATCTGGCCCCGAGAGGGAACGTTCACTGTAGAGATTATTCAGTCAATACACCGTAGAGTGCGGGTAGCGCACCCTGATCAGTACCCCTATATAGATTCCTGGTTAAGTATTTGTGAAGATCCGCCCCCCTGGGCGCAGCGCTGTTATGAGGAACAGTGCAGAATAATGTTAGCTAAAACAGATTCTAGACAGAAAACGGAACAGCCTAGAATGAAAGAGCAGGATAAGAAAGCCAAGAAGAAGCCTATCTTGGTAGATCCTGATTCCCCAGAAATAGTCCTCAGGCAGCCCCGAACCCCAGGTCCAGTAAGAGTAGCCCGGCGTCCTGCCCCAGAACCCCAGAGACGGCCAGAGCCGAGGCGGGACCCAACCCCTGATCCCCCTCCCGGAGGAGAGAAAGAGGAAGAATTAGTGGAAAGAGAAGAGGAGGACATAAAAAGCGAGTCAGAAGTGGAGATAGAAGAAGGAGAAAGAGAGAATCCCCCAGACGAGGAGGACAGTGTACAAATAATTGAAAAAGCCAGCGCTAGCACTAGCACGTCAGTAAAAGAGAAACCCAAAGCAAAACCTGTTGAGAAAAAGAAAGTGACTCCTGCAAAGGCAACGACAATAACCCTTAGATCCCAAAAGACACCTATGGCAGCCAAACTGTTTCCTTTACGGCAAGTCCCGGGAGTGCCCGTAAAGAATGATAATGATGAAGTGGTAGCGGGACCCCTAACTTATGTATATATCCCTTTTTCTACAACTGATTTGTTAAATTGGAGGTCGCATTATGCCTCCTATACTAGTAAGCCCCAGGAGCTGACAGAATTAGTAACTAGTATTATGGAAACTCACCAACCCACTTGGCCAGATTGCCGTCAGCTCCTGACCACCCTATTCACAACAGAAAAACGAGCAAGAATTAGAAAAGCAGCTATTGAATGGATGGCAGAGACACCCGTAGCTCCGGGACCAGGGCAGAATATAATAGACCGTCGGGAAGCAGCTCAGAGAGAATTCCCGAATGAAGACCCCCAATGGGATCCAAATACAGATGAAGGATCCACAGCCCTAGCCCGTTTTCGCCAAGGCTTTTTACAAGGCCTGAAAAGGGGGGGCCAAAAAGCTATGAACCTTTCCAAAGTTGCAGGAGTTATCCAAGGGATAGATGAGAGCCCAGCAGATTTTTATGAAAGATTAACTGAAGCCTACAGAATGTATACTCCCTATGATCCCGAGGCACCAGGAAGTTTATGTATGGTGAATTCTGCTTTTGTAAACCAGTCTCAACCAGACATTAGACGTAAATTACAGAAATTAGAAGGGTTTGCGGGCATGAATGCAACACAGTTAGTGGAAGTCGCTCATAAAGTGTATGTGAATCGTGATACTGAAAGACAGCGAGAATGTGATAGAAAGATGAAGAAGAAAGCTGATTTTTTGGCTGCGGCCATAGTTGAAAAGAAAAGGGGAGGTGTCCCTAGTCGAAGGAGCAGAGGAAGAGGGCGGGGTCAAGGTGGAGGCCGGACCCAGAGACTAGGCGTGAACCAATGCGCCTATTGCAGAGAGGAAGGACATTGGAGAGATACGTGCCCGCAACTCGAAGACGCCCAGCAAGATGACGACAACGATCATCAGTGGCGAGAAGAAAGACGAGGCCGTCCCCGAGGCTGAGGAGGAGCCAATCGAGAACAATACCAGCGAGAGAGAGGAGCCATTCAAGCATTGGCCACACCAGCCCATGATGAGGATGACGTGGATTAGGACAGACCGGGCTCCAAGTTTGCTTTAGGTCTCCAGGAGCCTATGGTCGGAATACAAATAGGAGACCAAATTATGAACTTTATGGTTGATACTGGAGCACAGCATTCAGTAATAGACAAAAAGATAGCCCCATTCACTACAAAAGCAGTCACCATTATAGGAGCAACTGGTGCCAAAGCCACAAAGTCTTTTCTTCAAAACCGAATATGCAGTCTAGGAGGACAGCAAGTAACTCATCAATTCCTTTACATGCCCGAATGTCCAGTACCACTACTGGGACGAGATATGCTAGCCAAGCTTCAAGCACAAATATCTTTCTCTGAGCAAGGAGAAATGCAAATGACAGTAAATTCCCAAGCCAAACCAGCAGGAGTAATGCTGCTGACAGTTCCCCGAGAAGAAGAATGGAGGTATTACGTTGATGACTCCATTCAAGATACCTATTTTGAACAAACTCTAAAGAACATCGATGCACCACCTGGAGTATGGGCAGAAGGCAGTCCCCCAGGCCTAGCCAAGCATATAGCTCCCGTGATTGTAACCCTCAAGCCTAGTGCTACACCAGTGCACGTCAAACAGTACCCTCTCCCAAGAGTCGCAATTGAAGGCATTCATCGCCACCTACAAAGATTGCTCGAGTATGGCCTACTAAAAGTATGTCAATCCCCATGGAACACTCCACTTTTGCCAGTAAAGAAACCTGGGACAGATGATTATCGCCCAGTGCAAGATTTGAGAAGAGTAAATGATGCAGCTGAAACCATACATCCAGTTGTACCCAATCCTTACACTCTTCTAGGACTGATACCTGCTGAAGCTACCCATTTCACTGTACTGGATTTGAAAGATGCATTCTTTTGCATAAGATTAGCCCCTGTAAGCCAAATATTGTTTGCATTCGAATGGCAGGACCCCATCTCTGGAAGAGGGGGCCAACTTACCTGGACAAGATTACCCCAAGGATTCAAGAATTCACCTACCATCTTTAGTGCTGCACTAAATCAAGACCTTTCAAGCTATCCAGTAGCCCCGGGGAAGAGAGTGCTTCTCCAATACGTGGATGATCTGTTGATAGCTGCCGTATCAGAAAGTGAATGTACACTAGCCACCAAAGATCTCTTGCAGTTACTAGATGAAGCTGGATACAAAGTTTCCAGAGCCAAAGCACAGCTATGCCAAAAAGAAGTGAAATACTTGGGTTTTCGTATCACCCAAGGAAGCAGAAGATTAGGCAGAGAAAGAAAAGAAGCAGTATGTAGAATTCCAACTCCAACAACCAGAAAGCAAGTCAGAGCCTTTCTGGGTGCGGCAGGATATTGCCGAATCTGGATACCCAACTTTGCCCAAATTGCCAAACCACTGTATGAAGCCACAAAAGGAGAAGAAAAAAAAGTCACCACTGGAGTGGGGACTTGAGCAGGATACAGCCTTCCAGAAGTTAAAAGAAGAATTGATGTCATCACCAGCACTTGGACTACCAGATGTCCACAAACCTTTCCACTTGTTTGTACATGAAGCACAGGGAAATGCCTTAGGCATGTTGACTCAGAAATTGGGAGCGACCTGTAGCCTACCTATCGAAACAATTGGACCCTGTGGCCAAAGGATGGCCACCTTGCTTGAGAGCAGTTGCAGCTACAGCGCTACTAGTGAGTGAAGCAGACAAACTCACACTAGGACAGAACATACGAGTCACTGTGCCACATGCAGTCCTTGCCCTTATGGAACAAAAAGCAAATTATTGGCTCACCAATTCCCGAATGTTGAAGTACCAGAGCATGTTATGTGAAAACCCACAGATACAACTTGAAGTGAGCCATGCCCTGAATCCAGCCACCTTGATACCCATCAGTGAAGAACTCCCAGAACATGACTGTATCGAAGTCATGGAGACTGTGTTCTCCAGTCGACCTGACTTGACAGATGTGCCCATAGACTGCTCCCATCAACGTAATAGATCTGGTCGGGATTGTCTCATCCTTGATGGACGACGCTGTGCCGGATATGCAGTCGTCACTCAACACGAAGTAGTGGAATCATCAGCTCTAGCCTCAGGCACATCAGCCCAGAAAGCCGAATTGATAGCACTCACCAGAGCATTGTTGTTAGGAGAAAAACTTGTGCTAAATGTATATACAGATTCCAAATATGCCTTCACTACCTTGCATGCCCATGGAGCTCTCTATAAAGAAAGAGGACTCATCACATCCGGAGGAAAATCAGTCAAATATGGTCCCGAGATATTGATGTTACTTGATGCAGTTTGGGCCCCAACACGTGTAGCTGTCATGCATTGCAGAGGACATCAAGCAGGAAAAGGAGAAGTTGCCCGAGGGAATAGATTTGCAGATGGCTCAGCACGACAAGCAGCTATGACAGGACCAATTGCCCCACAGGCGATGCCAATGCAGGCAGCATTGTTGCCAGTACCTGTGAATCTATGGTCCCCTCGATATACCACCTAAGAATTGGATTACTATTGTGACAGAGAAAATGGAGTACTGAAAGATGGATGGATTGAGCTGCCACCAGAAGAGGGCAGTCAACCTCCAGGACGAATAGTAATTCCTGAACTATTAGGACCATCTTTTGTCAAAGCTTTCCACGAAGCCACCCACTATGGGAAGAGTGCTATGGAGAAAGCACTCAGACCACATTTCTACATCCCTCTGATGACAACCATATCAGCCTCAGTAGCACGTCAATGTTTAACCTGTGCCAAAAATAATGCCAAGCAAGGCCTTATTACGGCACCCCGAGTTCAGTCAGGAGGTGTCACCCCCATGCACAACCTCCAAATTGATTTTACCGAAATGCCAAAAGCCAATGGATACCATTACCTATTAGTATTAGTTTGTACTTTCTCTGGGTGGGTAGAAGCATTCCCAACCAGAACTGAGAAAGCCCGAGAAGTTACCAAAGTCTTAATGAGAGAGATTGTCCCCAGATTTGGAATCCCAGCAGTAATAGGGTCAGACAATGGACCCTCATTTGTCTCCCAAGTTACTCAGCAGTTAGCAAAAGCCTTGCAGATACAATGGAAACTCCACACTGCATACAGACCCCAGAGTTCAGGGAAAGTTGAGCGAATGAATCGTACCTTGAAAGCCCAAATGTCCAAACTTTGTCAGGAGACACACTTGAAATGGCCCCAAGTGCTCCCCATAGCTTTACTCAGAATACGCTCAGCTCCTGTAAAGTCAACAGGATTTTCCCCTTTTGAAGTTTTGTATGGTAAACCCCCACCAATAGTGCAGGGAGTCAAAGGAAGTTTAGCCCAGATTGGTTCAGAAGTAACCAGACAAGAACTCCTAGCTCTTAGTTTTGTTCTGCAGACTCTCCATACGTGGATCCAAGACCAGTTGCCTATCAACTTGACGGAACCCTTGCATCCCTACCAGCCTGGTACTTCGGTGTGGATCAAAGATTGGAAGAAGATACCGTTGGAACCCCATTGGAAGGGACCATACACCGTCATCCTGTCTACCCCAACTGCAGTAAAGGTAGCCGAGATCGACGCCTGGATCCACCACAGCAGAGTCAAGCCCGCCGCCGATCCTGAACCAGAGCAGTGGACAGCAGAACAGCATCCTGATGTACCCTTGCGAGTTACTCTAAGACGGCAACCAGCAGCCTAGACACTTCATCACAAGTGCTTTGCAGTAGCCAAGTCTTTCGAAGAGGATTGCTGTTTCCCATGCAGCAACAGTTTTGTTTCAACGAACCAAATGTGTGCGTGATTTGACACACTACTTTAAGACTACATTGACTAAGCCAGACTTCACAAGCCAACTGAAATTGCTCATAAGTTGGTTAATGTGTACTGGACATCTTGAGGATCTTCAATCAACACTCAGCACCCGTTAAATTGCTTCATTAGCAAACGGGACGAAGAATAAAAGACTGTCGTGATCAAGATCAGCAAGCTGAGGATTCAGAAGAACTTCAATCAACATCAACATGTATCTTTGTTTTTGCTTTGCCTTGGTTGCCCTCTTTGGAGGTTTGGAACTGACTTATGCTTTACCTCCATGCACTGCTTGCATTACTTCTACTAGAACTGGACTGAAAGTAACTCAGACTTTGCTTTACCATTCTTACTATACCTGCAAGGGAACAATAACTCGGTGTATCTATAACACCACTGAACTAAATGTTTGCACTCATGGCAAAATCAAAGCATGCTATAATCCGCATCAGAATCCATCCTATTACACGTTGGAAATAAGATGGAAGGATGCAGATGGACCTATATTAGCTGCTACACCACCACTTAAGGACATTACTAAACCTGCTGTTTTGAATTTTGATGCATGTAATGCCATTAATAGAGATAGTCAGTCCACCTGTGGTACATGGGAGAAAGCGTATCGAAATGACCATAAGTATATGTGTCCAGAAGGTGCCACAAATTGGTGGAAGTGTACAGGTAAAACAGGATCAGGCTATAGTACTGCTACAGCGGCAGACTACTATTGCCCGTATTGGGGATGTGTTTTTTATGCTACCTGGAACACTGGTATAACTGATGAGAAAATAGATAAACGGATGGCTACTCTAACCAAGCCAACCACAAATGATAAATGTCAGAAAGATGCTTGCAACCCCTTACACTTGCGTGTACATAATCCCCATGCATGGAAACAAGGATACAAGTTTGGTTTACGTATTGCTGGAGGAGCAATAGATCCAGGGACCATTGTGTATATCAGATTGAATACTCAAGCCCACAAGTCATCTAAATATCATATTCATAATACCTTTTATGAAGCTATGCATGTAAATAAGTTGAGATCCCTCACCCTTCACAGAATTTATTTCTAGAATTAGCCGGAGCAGTAGTATCTAGTCTGAAGATCTCAGATTGTTATTTCTGTGGCGGAACCCAAATGGGAGATCAATGGCCATGGGAAGCCCAAGAATTAAATTATTCTATGACTTACAACCAGACTGAATTACACAAGACTACCAGTGAATGGGTGTTAGCGCACTCAATCGTTGGACGTCTTTGCTATGCCAGAACTGGACCCCAGTTCACCCAAAAGGTAGGACAGCTGGTCTGTCTTAGCCAGAAGTACTATAATGCCACGACCAAAAAGACAGCTTGGTGGTCAGGAATTAGACATCCTGAACCTCCTAACCCATTAGCTAGATTTCCTGAACTTGCAGGTCTATGGACTAACCTTGCCAAAGTCCAAGCCTGGCAAGCCCCACCTGGCCTATATTGGATCTGTGGAAACCGAGCATATGCACAACTCCCGCCACACTGGGGAGGAGCATGTGTCTTAGGAACCATCAGACCTTCTTTCTTCCTGTTAAACACTGAACATGGAGAACAATTAGGATATCCTGTATACACTATCCACAGACACAAACGAGCATTGAGACAGAAAAGAGAAGCCTTACAGATAGGCAAGTGGGAGAAGTGGCAAGGTGATGATTGGCCACCAGAAAGAATTATTGAGTATTATGGACCTGCCACTTGGAATGATGATGGTATGTATGGTTATCGTACTCCAATCTATATGATTAATCGTATTATTCGCTTACAAGCAGTAGTTGAAATAATAACCAATGAAACTAGTCATGCTCTTACGCTTTTAGCTAGACAAAGTACTCAGATGCGCACTGCTATATATCAGAACCGCTTAGCACTTGATTATTTGTTAGCAGCTGAAGGAGGAGTATGTGGTAAGCTGAATTTAACTAATTGCTGTTTAAAAATAGATGATAAAGGTCAAGTAGTTGAAGAAATTGCTAAAGATATGCAGAGACATGCTTATGTGCCAGTACAGACTTGGCACGCATTGAAATTTCCTAACTGGTTTGCTAACCTTTTCTCTTGGCTGGGAGGATTTAAGACTTTCATTGTTTTAGTACTAATCCTTGTTGCTGTTATCTTCTTATTACCATGTTTAATTCCATGTTGTATGCGTTCCATTCATAATGCTATCGATAGTACAGTAGAGCGGAAGACCGCAACTAAAATAATGGCTTTATACAAAGCTAGTCCTAGTAGAAATCCTTCAATCATGATGTGATTCTTCTAAAAGTGATTTAATTCTCACACCTTATTGAGTAATAGGGTGAGATTAATCAAAGGGGGGAATGTGGCAGGTGCAGGCCTGTGACCCACGGTGTCTGACATAAGCAGGCCAGCATGGCTAGCTTGACCTGTAAATGAGGCCTGTGGAGAGGCATATAGGATTGCACATCCCCCAATATGCTGCTATTGTAAGATAGAACTCAGAAGTATTGAATTAGCTTAGGTAGGCAGAACTGTAGAACTGAGAAATGGAAAAATACAGAAAAGACATGTTTAAAAGTTACTGATAAGAAAAAGTACATCTGCAAAGAAATAATGAGGAGTGCTGACAGATGAGTTACAGAACCTTGCTCTTCTACACTCACAAATTGGTTCTATGGCCTTGAGAGTGTGAAAGTAACAAGTTGATGAACTGGCCATTGTAATTAGGACTAGAAGGGGGGCATGCAGGTGTCATGCCCACAGAAGGGACATAATTGGATAAACTTATCAGTACTGGGACCAATGGAAGAGGTACGGGAGGTACGGGAGGTTACCGGGACCAATGAAATGGTTTTCTATACCTAGAATGGAACAAAAGTCTATAAAAGTTGTTGTAATGCTTGAAAACTTTGCTCAGCCATTTTGAAATTGACTGGTTCGAGACTTGTGCACAAATAAATGATTTGGACCTTCTGAACAGACTCCTGGTATCATTGGTTTGTCTGCGCTTTGCTGCTACAGACTCATTCCCCATTCCTGATTCCCCAGCTATGTCTTCCTAGTCTAAAACCCCCCCCCCCCCACCACACACACATACACACAGCTCAGAAATCTAAAGTCTCTCAATCTCCCTTTCTACCCCTTTTAGCGTCTCATCTAACTTCTTATCTCAGGGTGCTGAATCAGCCTTTACACACCTCGTCAGGGCTCATATGGCCGATGCTGCCTCCAACTCTTTGTGGGGGTCAGCCAGAGCTGGCTTAAGAGGCAAGTCATGGAGCTGGTATAAGGGGCCGCGCCTAGTTTAATGTGTTTTTGTCCACTTATGTCTCTAGTTTATAAAGTAAATTATAGCGTGTACCTTATTTTATAAAGTAAGTGCTAGAGACATGTGGAAAAATGCATGTTAATTACACGGGACTTTTACAAAATTACCCTCTTAATGCCTTCCCAGTCTCTGTAAAAGGTAATGAGTGGGGTTGAAGAATGTTTCAATTAGGCCAAAAGGCCAAAGGTCTGAGCAAATTAACCCATGGTAAACAAGCTAACTATAGTATGTTTGATTTGATTTATCAGCTAAATATACTGTCTATTAAGCGGTCTTGTGGCTGTATAGTTTAGTTCCTGGCACAAGGAAAATATTTTGCCATTTTCTTGTTGGTCTCATGCTTTAAACCATGTGGTTCAAAGTGTGGCGGTTTGGCTGCTTGGATTGTGCTGCCCTGACTGTCCCCCCCCCACCCCCTCCTCCAGAGAGAGACAAGGGAGCTGCTGTGATCACACATGGCACTCTCCTTTCTCTCGAGAGCGTCAGGACAGCCCTACTGGCACTCTGACTCTCCATCTCCCACGACGACTCTGCAGGAAATTGGGAATTCCAAGGGAAGGGCCAGATTTTGCAGCTTTTCCTGTGGCTATGGAACTGCTGGAGGCTTGTGGCCTGCTCATAGGACATTCTTTTTAATATTAGACCAAGGATAAGGAATCATTGATTTCTTTTTCTCTTGATTCAATGAACCAGAACTATGATTTTAATCTTCCAGAAAGGAATTTAATGATTTAGGGGAACACTATAGTAGGTTCCAACCTTAGTCACCATGACAACTAATAGCATTATCCTTTTTATAGTTTATTTTTCTAGTTGATTGATTTGATTTATCTTGTTTAACAGTGTCAAATGTATATATGGTTTGTTTTTATAAAATCATTCTTGGTTCTTTATTTCCTGGATATTCAAAAATCTTATCATGAGGATAATAAAAATATTTCAGGGTTTGGGTTTGTTTGTTTTTTGCATTGATTTTATAAAACCTGTTCACAAAAGCAGAGAACATGATAGCAGGCAAAGATCATTAGGTCCATCTGGTCTGCCCAGTTTCATTCCTGGTGCAATGCCATTGACTAGTGAATCTCTGGCCTTCCCCTCACTTTTTCCAAGTAAGGATCTTTTGTGCTTATCCCTTGCATTCCTTTTGTTTGCCTGAGAGGCCATTCCATCCATCCACCACAAGCAGCGGAATGGGGTGGGTCACAGAAGCCATGGCCCCACCCATAGTTTGCCTAACACAGTATCAGCAAATAGAGAGCTTAGTGGTGGGGCTGGAGATTTGGTTTGTTTGGCCCCTCCAACATAGACGATGTTCTGCTGCCCCTGATCCACCCCCCTTTCTGTGAGGAAATATTTTCTAATGTGTCCCTGTGTCTTTACCCCCTTGAAGCCTCATACTTTGACCACAAGCCATAGTTAAACTTAGAGGATTATTTGAACGTTTTCACCATCTCTCTTCTCTTCTAGGTTCTTAAGTCTCTTTTGCATGTGTCTCCTGCATCAGTTTTTGCAGCATTGCTGTGGGCTACCCCCATCTTGTGTATTCTTTAGGAGAGACAGCCTCCAGAATTGGACACACTATTCTAAATGACGACTTAGTGACCTGTACAGAGGCATTATCACCCTATCCCCTTTTCTCAGTAATGATTGTCTTTATGTACTCTACAACCCTTTGGCACCAATCACTGCTTTATTGAATTATGTTTCTGCTTATTTGAACTTTCTATATTGTATTTCTCATATGTATCAAAGTGGCTTGCAAATACACTTTTATAAAACAGAAATAAAGAAATGAGATTGAAATGGAGACGAGAAAGAGAATTAGTGAAAATACAGTACGCCGCCTTAGCACAGTGGTTCTCATCTCAGTCCTCTGAGACCCCCAGACCAGTCAGGTTTTCAGGATATCCACAATGAATATGCATGAGATAGATCTACACGCACCGCTTTCAATGTATGCAGATCTGACTGGCTTGCGGATCCCAGAGGTCTGGGTTGAGAACCACTGCTCTTAGCATCTAGCATCCACCAATGTCCCTCATATCAGTCGGGAAAGGCCAAAGAAAAAAACATTTGTAAGACGGTCTTGAATTTGGCATATGAAGCTTCAATTTGCATGTAGTGTGAAACGGCATTCCACAGTGGTGGGTTTAATTTAAAAAACACAGCTGAATGGCAAGACATTTCTAATCATACTATGGGAGGGGGTGGTATTCTGAGAATGGAATGATCTTCCAAGGACATAGGGAATTGATAGGTTTGACAGAGAAGTAGGGTGGCTAGAGAAGTGCTTTAGGCGGTGGTGTTCTTTTAATAATGGAGTACCGTAAAGAAACTTTTATGGGAGTTAGAAACAAGCTTAATTGCCACATTTTAAATGTTTTGCAGACATCTGTGTGTCTCTGGGGGTGATGTTACAGTATAAAGTGCAGCATAAATTGATGCACTTTCTATGTTTGTGTAATCATGTATTTCCATTGACTTCCATGGGAGATGGGCCTTTATGTCTGTACATCAACCGGTTGCTATTCTGTAAGGCTGAAGGTGCATTTTCACTGTGGGCGTATTCACAGGTGGAGTTTGGTGAAGTGCACAAGTGCATATTTTATAAAATACAGGTGTAGGCACGTTAGATATGCATGGACATTTATGCCAGCCATAGAACTGCTGTAAATGCTCGTGCTTAGATTTAAAGTGCATTTTCAACCAGTTACACCCCTGTTTTATAAGTACATGCATACTTGACTTTTTGCAATAGTGCCAAATATGTGCATAACAATACAGGTTACCCTCACAGGAGTTTATGAAACTACGCTGGTTAAGGCCATTGTACAGTACCTTATTGTAGTCTAAGTGGTTGATAATTAAGGTGTGAACCAATGTACTAATGTCAATTTTTCCAGGTAAGGCCTGATGGCTCATATACATCTGAGAGCTAAAAAGCCCAAAACTTGGGCCTCAAGGGTCAATTAGCAATCCAGGCAGGGCCAGCCCAACCTTTAGTCAAGACAGCAACCAGGGGACTGGAATCAAAGCAAACGTAAATAATTTCAGAAACAGAGAGGTGTGACCTGCCTAAAACGACAGGTACAACCTTAAGCAAAGGCAGAGAGGGGGAGTAACCTGCACAGAGCTGCAGGTACAGCTCTACAGCCACCTTGCTGGGCAGACTAGATGGGCCATGCTATCTTTATCTGCCGTCATCCACTATGTTCAGAAGCGTGGCAAAGAGAAGCAGCAGGTAAAATAAAACAAACAGATCCTGAAACAAAGTAAAACAATAGCCCCACAAACAAAGAATAATGGCACATTTGTTTACCTGTAAAGACAGTGGACACATATACAGCGTGGCCCAAAAAAGTGAGAACATCTCGTAAATTAAAAGCTTAAATAGTTTACTTATTTACTTTTTTTAGCTATATAACGTCTTTATTTTGACAATTTCTGGTCGCCATCTTTTTTTTTAAATTTGTCAATCGTTTACATCTGACTTTTTGAATTTTTAAATAACTTAAGAACATAAGATAAGAACATATAAGATATGCCATACTGGGTCAGACCAAGGTCCATCAAGCCCAGTATCCTTTTTCCAACAGTGGCCAATCTAGGTCAAACGTACCTAGCAGTTTCCCCAAAAGACACAGGTTCCACAATGCTTGTATTGGGTCAAGCAGTGATATCCTGGGTCCCTTCTTAATAATGGTTTATGGACCTTTCCTCCAGGAACTTGTCCAAACCTTTTTTAAACCCAGCTACACTAACAGCCTTTACTACATCCTCCGGTAACAAATTCTAGAGTTTGATTACACGTTGAGTGAAAAAATATTTTCTTTTATTAGTCTTAAATAGTTCACCCTGTAGCTTCATTGCATGTTCCCTAGTCTTTCCATATTCTGATAACGTAAACAATCGATCTACGTTTACCCGTTCCACTCCGTTCATTAATTTATAGACTTCTATCATATCTCCCCTCAGCCGTCTCTTTTCCAGGTTAAAGAGCCCTAACCTTTTTAGCCTTTATTCTCACTTTTTTTGGGCCACCCTGTATAATACAAAGTTTATTATTTAAAAGTTTGATATCCAGCTATGCATTCTAAAAGGACTGTTGTGGGAGGATCACCATGACTGGATTTAATTAGCAAATTCTTGGGGGGGTGGGGGGTGTAAGCCTGAAGGTTCACCTGGAGCACCTAATATCTTTACACCAGCCTTGAATCTAGGTGATAAATGATGGGACTGTTTAAGTTAAGAGTAATAGGGCGCATTTAGGTACCTGGAAGCTCCCTATAATCCACATAGCCTGGGAATTTGGATATATTGAGTTTCAAGCGATGTTGGTTTAGTCAATGGGCAACCACCTTAAACTGTTATTCGTAAAGAAAAGATCTGGTTGGATGTAATTTACAAAAGCATTTCATTGAATATTATCAGCAAAGTAATGGCTGGTAATGCCTAAGGATTGAATTAAGAATGCTAATGGGTTCAAGAATAAATTGAACAATATACAGGAGTATGGAAATCTTGAGGGACTCCACAATAGAGAGAGTAAAGATTAGATACAGATGAACTGACCAAAACCAAATAACATCCAAAGCTAAGAAGTGGTTAAAACAATTAAAGACTTCTCCTTTAGACCTAACTTAATTAGGTGAACTAAAAGCGATGATAGCCTTCAACATCGAATGCTAATAACAAATCTAGAGAGACACCCCATCAAAGTTTTCTCCATCAAGGATCTCCTTGACTTCACTTAATGAGGGCAGGTAAGCAGGACTGTGCTTGCTTAAAAAAAAAACAAAAAACCCCAACTGGTGGGGATGAAGCGCATTAGTTTTGTCTGAAAAGTTCCTTCATTGTAAGAAAATAGCTTTTCTATTATTTTTTTGAGAGGAATGGATTATTATAAACGGGATGATAATTAGGAGGGAGCAGTGGTTCCAGAGTAATGGATAATTGTTTTTTGTCCAAGCTAGGGGCAGTTCACCTGTCTCTAGATTAGTCCTAACCACAATGAATATAACGAGGTGTAGATCTCTTTAGGAGGTGTGGGGGTCCTTGCCTTGGGCCCAGTGGAAGTATCTTGCTTGGGCATGAGGGGGTCTGTGCAGCACATTTTCAACTCCATCCCCTTCAAGATGCTGCCGGAACACAATAATGCAGCTTGTGAGGCCGATTACAATATTCATAAACTGTGGAAGTAACTAACCCACAACACTGAATTACCACTGGTTAGTAACTATTCCCTAATAGATCATTAACAAGAAGAAAAATAGAATCCATTTTGCATACTTGCCAGTGATTTTTTTTTTGAGAACTCAATCGAAGCATTCATTTTTTTAGATGAACAACGACAAATATCCTGGTCTAGATTCTAACGGAATGGCTGCCACATATCCAGCTTCTTATTCACAACCCGCTGAAACAGGTTTGTTGGCTTAACTGTGAAAGAATTTAAAGACTTAAGATGTATTTTGTTTCAAAGTTGATCATACACTTAGATTATTGCTTACTTATGATAAGAGGGCTAATTAATAAGGTACACTAATTCACTGTTAACATGTGGGTATTTTAGCACAGGACCCATGTTATTTAAGGGGGACTAGTTATTAATATTATGTGTCAACTTTAGTGCACTTTGGTAACTACTTATCTAAATCTTAGTTACAACTGGACTTTTTGGATGACTAATTATATTTTCTATAATTTGTGGTATTTATTTGTACCAAAGGAAAGCAGAAATGGAGGTAGACACTAGGACAGCAAAGTCCAATCAAGCATTTAGTTTAGATGGTAGAAAAAAAAAGACCCGACTCAGCTGAGTTCTGGTGAACTAGCCCGCATCAGGGGTCAGTGCGGGTAATCACTAATAATTTTAACAATGCAGTGAAGCGGTTGGTCATGGAAAATTCCTATTGAGCCAACCACTTCACTGCATTGTTAGAATTATTAGCGATTACCCCCATTGGCTTTGATGACCTTCAAAGCCATTAACAAGTGCTCCTCCACCTCCCTCATGGACCTCATCCAGCCCACCCCCCCCCCAACAGAGCAAGGAGATCAGCAACCGCCAACACTATACGCCCCCACATGCTGGAACACCCTTCCACCTGCCATCCGTGCCATTACCGATCTTGCCCAGTTTAGGAAGGCGTTGAAGCACTACCTTTTCCTCCAGCACTATGTAGATGTCACCTCATAGTCAGTCACACTCAGGGACCAGGGTGCCATCCCCAGCACGCCCACCCTGCATGACTGCACCCCCGCCCTCTAGATCCTGCTACCCTCGATAGGTTGCATGTAACCATACTCTGGCCTGTCAATTTGTATATAGTTGAACCAACCTGTAAATAGTTGTCAGTTGACCACGTAACCTATAACAAGCTTGCCTGCCCGTAGTTACCCTGTTGAATCCCGTTCATTGTAAGTCCAGTGTAAGCCTGCCTACACAAATTTTGTTGTATGTAAACCGCACTGATTCTAAAAAGCGCGGTATAAAAGAGACAGTAAATAAATAAATAAATAAATAAATAAATTGGAGTTTCCATGACCAAACAACAACTAAAATTTGCAATGTGATTGGATGGGTAATAAGTGGAGAAGAGGGGAAATGGAAACTAAAGGAGAGTCTGAAAGAACAAGCATCAGAATTCTAGAGTTGTTGAAGAGGACATAGTGAGGATAGAGTTACAGTAACTGATCTGCAAGCCTAAAAGCTTGAAGGAAGGGACATGCAGTGACAGAAGGTGGCAGATCATTTGGATGTTACAGAGCAGAAAGTCACATGGGAAGAGTAAGGACTTGAGAATTGCTCCAGTAGATGTTTCAGAAAAGGGGGATCTAAGTAGGTAGTAGCTGGGAAGGAAGGGCGTTTGGCTCAAGAGCATTTGAAAATGAACCCAAGAGGGGGGGGGGGGTGGAAGTGCGGCAAAAAAAATACAATGTCACAGATGGCCCAGCACCTGTAACTCCAGCATTCTGCCTGGTCTCCCAATTGCACGGTTTTCAGTTCTATACCTTTTATCTAGCTCCAAATCTATTTAAGACTATAAACACACTGCTCTATACTTAACAGCTCACACAGTGTCAGTGGAAACCTTTATTGTTATCACTGGCACTAACAGGATTTTTTTAAAATACCTAATGTCAAAGTATCACTGATCTGTAACTATGCCAAGGCGGAGAATTAAAGTCTAACAATCAGTATTTTATGTAAATGTGCTTCAATGACAACGCACATGATTGCTGTGGCATCCATCTTTCCAAGTCTATGCAATTAGAACATGCCTCCAATGAAGTTTTTAAATTGAATCATTTTAATAGTAAGTATTCAATTGTAATTCTAATAAAAAAAAAATAATAGTTTGAGACACTCTTTTAGAAGACTTTGCTGGAGAGTGATAATTATGCCACTAGATTTATCTGGACGGTGTTCATCCCTTCCATTATGACTGCTGTTCTTCATGTCAGAAACTAGTCCTGCCATTTAGCATCTGCATGTTTGTCGAACCTACCCAGTTCTTAACCGGGTAGCCGGACCCAGCGCCCCCTCTCTCTTTAGCCCCACCCCCTTACCCCAACCCCCCCCCTTCATTCCCAATAACGGCACTGACATCGACTCTTGGTGACAACTGGTCGCAGCTTTATTTCAAACAACTCATTAACATTAAACAGGTACATTGACCAATCAACCCCCGCGGATTGGTGAACCGCCCGCCGTGCAACTAGCAAGGCGGCCACGCCTCCGCTCCAGCCGTGGTCCCCACCAACGGCCAATTTCCGCCAACCCCTATCCGACTTTGCCATGTTACTAGCAAAAGTCTTCCAGGGGTTGGCCGGGTCGAGGGCACCCCGCCCCCTCCCCCAAGTCGCCTAAGGCTCCGGACCCCGGACCTCCGGGATCCCGCCCGCACTAAACACCCTGTCCCCCTCCCCCCCCCAGCTGCGACACCCCGACTAAGTACTCCCACCTTGCTTAATGGGTGGGCGGGTGGGCTGCCAGTCGGGCGCCCGCTCGCATGTGCTCCGGGCCAGCCGCAAGCTCCGGAGCACATGGCGTCCCTCTCTCCTGATTGGCTCCGCTCAGGTCTGAAGGAGCGGAGCCAATCATTTTGAATGACGCGCGCAGCGTATTGACGCTGACGCGCGTGACGGCCTCCACATGGCCGAGCAGGGTCCCGCGCCGGGCCGCGCACCCGGTTACGGGCGGGCCCGGGACCCTGCCCGCGCCCTGGTACTTCTGGGGATTTTTTTTCCCCACTAGGTGTCTCCCTCTGCCACGATGCAGGAACTTTTGGCACAGGGCTCTTAGAGTATCGTACAAGGACTATAGATGACCATAGAGCCCACCTAAAAATAAAATCATTTATAAGTAACGGTATTTGTATCGATCTCTTTTTTTCCTGGTTCCTAGCTCTCTTGCTGTCTTTAATGGTTTTCTTTGCAGAACATCTTCCCTTAATTCCCTAATGCATTAAAACTTTATCATTTTTCTCAATTAAAACAGACTTTTCAGAAATTTTTAATATAGATTTTTTTATGCAGAAGTACTAAATAGTAAATGCAAACAAACAATGGAATAATGAATGTTAGAACACTGTCATTGTCTCTTTACTGTGCAGTGGTGATGACATCCGCACCTGTTCGGACAATTATTGCAACTAATTTTGCAGACACACCTGCAGTCACCGTTTGTCCTGCCTGCCACCAACAAATCACCACAAGGACCCAAACCTCTCCAGGGCTACTGACTTGGCTTGCATGTGGTGGGCTAGCTCTAATTGGGTAAGCACTTTATTTTTTGAAAACTTGAAATGTCCTTGCATCGACACTGAAATCTTTACATCTGAAGAGTCATCTTCGTTGTTTGTCAGTGCTTTGTAAATGTAGCTGAAAGTAGCTGACAAGTTCCTGGAGGAAAGGTCCATAAAACATTATGAGGACCCAGGAAATCCACTGCTTGCCCAGGATGAGCATTGTGGAACCTGTGTGCCTTTTTGGGAACCTGCCAGGTACTTCTGACCTGGATTGGCCACTGTTGGAAATAGGATACTGGGCTTGATGGACCTTGGTCTGACCCAGTATGGCTTAAAAATATTTGCCATATAATTTGATGAAAAAATGCAAAAACAAGTAAAAGTCTGAGCTCTCTACAAATTTATAAAATGAGAGTGTTTGTGAACCCCCATTTAATGCTGTAAAAAGAGCACTTGTTTACTCTTGCAGTTTTGCGTTCCAGAAATTTTGCATCAATTTTATATATACTGTATATATTTTTTTGCAATTTTTTTGTTTCCATTCTAAACCTTTTCTATATTTGTATAACTGTCCATAAATTACATCAAACTACTTAAAAGGCATACCTTATGTAGACTTTTAATCCTTATAAAACTTATGTAAAAGGATTTATATTCTGTACAAAAAACATATACAATAATTTAACTTATGTTACAATATTTGAAAACAAAACAAAAAAAAATACTAAAAACTACAAATACTACTTTAGCTTATTTTTATTAACAAAAAAGACCAATAGTTAAAGTAAAAGTAAAAATAAACCATCTGCTGTTAAACAATTAGGGCCGCATTCCGATCAGGATGTCCAAGCCCCTGTGCACCCGATCGGAAGCAGACGTGATTCTGATCCCACGGGGCACATCTAGCCCCATGGGATCAGAATCGCGACTAGGTCTGTATGTGTAGGTCAGGACCCGATTCCGGTCAGCCTCCAGTACAGGCTTCAGCCCAGCTAATTCAGTCAAGGCTGCCGATTGGAACTGTGGCGCCATGGTGTCCAGTTGCTATGGCACCGCAGCTCCATTCAGAAGCCACGATCCCCGGCCGCCAATCACTGCTTTCATTCCCTCGAGCCCCCAGATCTGGCCTCCCAAGGCCAGCGTCGGACTGCAGGGAATCACCTGCACCCCTTCCTACTTCTTCAGCTGTCTGGGCCTGCCATCCTCCGCAGTCTAGGAGAACTTATCCAAGTTCAGTCTACTAGCCCCGGACATACAGACCACGGACTGCCCACTACCTGCTCTAACTCTGCCTCTGCTCCGCCCCTTTCCCACCCCATCTAGCCTCCCCATACAAACATCTTGTACGTATGGGGACGTTAGTTAGGATTGGCAGAGGGGGCCGAATAGTGGGGATGGACATCCCAACAGGATGTCCATCCCTGCTATTCGTGGCACAGAATGACCCCGTTACTACATAACTAAATTGCTGCATTTGCCTGCTCGAAGAGATAGAACATAAGATGCTTCCTAAATACTCCTATATCAGACAAAAGGCGCATCTCTACCGGAAATGAATTTCAGAGCTGCAGTGCTTCCAATGACAACATCCTCCACCAAAACTCACAAAAGTGTACTTCACAAAACCACGGCAATTCCAATTGATGGGGAGCTTGAGAGCGAAATAAATCGTGCCACAGCATTTTGCAATAATTAAAATAACTGAATTACTTGCATGGGCAAACCTAAAAATAAACTATTACAATAATCCAGAGAAGATAAAACAAGAGTTCACACTATTGTGCAAAAATTGTTTTCCGCTAAAAATGGTTTTAATCTACGAATAATATTCAATTTAAAGAAAGCAGCCTTAGATAATTTTTGAATGTGAGGGACCAATGACAAATTGACTATCCTAAATCCCTAGCTTGAGAAGAGACAGAAAACATCCAGTCATCAACTTTTAACTGCAGAAGAATCCTACGACAGATAAAGAATCTCAGTCATATCAACATTAAGTATCAACCTATTATGCGTCATTACCAATGCCTATCAATTTATGTAACCAACATTCTCTCAAGGATTTGACACTATATTCTGGGCAAACCCTCCTTTTGACATTAACAGATACTTTAACATCTCCCTTTAATTTCCTTATAGTTATTTTTGTTTATGATTCTTGCTCAGTGATCATCTCAGATTTGATTGCATTATAATCACTGGCGCCAAGAGGATCCACCACCATTATTACTTGCATCAGATCCTGCATTTTTCTGAGAACTAGATCTAAAGTAACCGCACCCCATTGGTTCTACATTTATGGCATCTAGAAATCTAGGGGCCCTTTTATTAATATGCATTAGGAACAACAAGGGGGTAATTTTATAAGGAGCTGCCCACTTTTAGATACTAACATTTAGGAACATTGTTAGCATTTTAGTCATTTACATGCAGAAATGGCCTCCTTATAAAATACTGACTAGCATAAAAGTGTGCGTGTTGTTTACACCTACTTTATAGTAGTGAATAACAAACTGCTTAAAACTTGTAAAAAAATAATCACTTGCAATAAGGAACATAGCAAGAGAGTAGAGATTTGTGAGAAGCCAGTCATAAAACTGTCTATATACCCCTATAGAAACAGGCAGTATTTTTTTTAACTCGTAAGGTAATTTCAGAGCATGACGGATTTGTTGGCTTCATCACTAACCCTTAAGGCGTGACCTCTGCCACTTAAATATAGTTGTATGTTGGCTGCCTTAACTAGGCCCCTGTTATAAAATGACCCTCAAACTGTGCAAGCTGAGCCCGTAATCCGGGAGGCTCATTCCAGCATTTTGAATATGGATTTCTTTGATTTTTACCTGTTCTTCTGTTCCAGATGCCTTGCGGGTTGCTGCCTCATTCCCTTCTGTGTTGGTGCCTGCCAGGATGTTGATCATTATTGTCCTAACTGTAACCATCATATTTATAAATATAAACGTTTGTAAAATGCACTATGTATTGTAGAAAAAATTTTAAAAATATAGAGCTAATAAAATATTACATTCTCAGTTTCATTGAGATAGTAAACTGCTTTAGGCTACCTAGTTCACTGAATACACTTTTGCTTGTTAACTTAAATATATAAAAATGTATTTCATGCTAAGGATTTGGATAGTGTCTGGATCACAATATTTTTTTTACATTTTTAATAATTAAGAGCCGAAGCCCGAAGCCTAAACAGAATGACCTTGCAGGACATGTAACTTTTTATCTTGTAAGTTAATTTTGGTAATGTAATGGATATCCTCAGCTGAAAAATACTTTCTTCAGAACTTACCAGGAGCACAAAGCTTTACAGGCACAAATAATATATTGTTATACTTTTGGCTGAATATTTATTGTTGTGGAAAATATAGCAGTCTTTTTGAAAATCTGAAAGCTGTTTTTTTTGCCAAAATGTGTGTGTTTTTTGTCATCTTATCCAGTTCATGTCAATCTGAGCTGTAGATCTGTTTTTGTTAAGGAAAATCATCTTTCATCTACATGCATGCAATATGGCAAAACCAGAAATTAGGCTAACCTCTCCAATTTGAGTTATGGAAGTGGAAGGCCCGTTTTTATGGGAGGTTTTTGTAAAAAATAATGTATTGGCATACTCTATGGGGAATGTTTACTAAAGCGCTGTAGTCGGGATTGCAGAGTTTAGCGCCTGATACACATCCTGGCTCCACGGTAGCAATGCATCCATGCTAAAAATCCTGCCCTACCCAATACCACTCAAAAAGGCAGGGTTAGGGCGTATTTGGGGAGGAGAATAGACATGATTCATGTTGACAGATACAATTCCACAATTGCCATGTTAAACAGCTCTCCCCTCATCTTCTCTCCCTATCACAGATGCATAGAAACACCACAAATAGAAGCACACACACACAAAGTGACACGTGTACGTATGCATATTCATACAAACTTACACAGACCAGCCCACAAAGACAGACACACAAAAACCCAGATAAAGATACAAAACAGAGATGCACACACTGACACCACATGCATAAGACACACCCCCACACACAGGCAGTACAGATACAAATAGATGGTTGTGTGAAAGAATTCCATGAGCCATGTCCTGCATGCCTTCTCCACTTCTTTAAAACTGGTTAACTGGTTAAACTGCGCTCAGCGAGACACTCAGCTGCACTTAAGCAGTATTGCCACTGAATGGCCCCTCCTGCCCGGTTTAAATGCCCCAATGCTAATTGGTTACTCAATGGCGGGGCCATACCCATAACCAGCACTGAATATCTGGTTTTTCCAGATAGGCTGTCCTACTGTAACTTAGCTGGTTTAGCTTTTTTCTGCCTAACTTTAGCTGGTTTAGGATAGTTGGTTAGCAGCTCAATATTGCCCCTGATTGGCTAACCTTCGACTCTGCTCCAAGTGTTAGACAGTCCTAATGCCAGACAGCCAGAGTTAGCAGCACAACCAACATATGAGTACCAGGAGTAGGCTAAAAATTGTAGACAAGCACCGTAAGAAACATTAACAATTCCAGAGTTAGCAGAATAAGCTAGAGTAGAGAGGCAGTTAAGTCAGTAGCTCAGAAGAGAGGCCAGGATTAATTTTCCATAGTATTAAAAATCAAAAGAGGTATAAGCCCAGGGCGATGAGTAGATTTGGGAGAAAACAAGTCAAACTAAAAATGAAACTTTTTTTTAAAGTAACAAAGTTAAAGCAATTAAAAATAGATGTTAAGCATTACTTTTTACTTAAGTACAGCAACTAGTTACCAGAGCCTGTGATAAGGAAGCTTATCAGAGCCCAGAGAATAGTGATAAAGGAAAGGAATTTACCCTAATCAAGGGACCTGTTTTGTCAGGCCAGAGGAATAAAACTGCATGTTTTCCTAAAAGACAGGTTATTCCAGGCTGCAATGGCCTGCAGAAAGCCCCTAGTGGAGATGAGGAGAAGGAGTATAAACCCAGATTGAGAAACCCTTACGTCACTCCTAATTACTCAGCTGCCAGGAGGGAGTTTGACCACCAACACCTGAGGAGTGAAAGGGAGGGGTTGGAAACTGGGAACTTTAAAACTAGAACAGAATATTCAGAAAGAAAAGGAGGAGAAGAGGGAGAAAGAGAGAGGAGCTCAGAGAGATTCGTGTTCTTGGAGAGATTCCTATGAGAAGCCAGCTTCAAGGGATTGGAGAAATCCAGGAGTTTGGAGAACTTTTGATTTGCTCTACATCAGCACTGCTGAGCAGGTTTGTCAGCAGTGGCCGAGAGAAAGACTTTCTGTTGTTTAATGGACTTTACAAGTTACTTGCATAAGCTTTCAGTTGTATTGTTATTTTGAATATAAATCCTGGAGAAGACATCCTAAGGTGTTACCAAGTGAATCTGTGTGCATTTTGATTTACCTCATAAATAAATTCTGTCATTGCCTTAACACTCGAGCCAACTACCATAGTCTTCATTTACCTCAAAGGCAAGCACCGCATGACTGGACTACCATTACCATAATCCTTTGCAAGATAGTCAGTCTGGAACATTGCCAAAGTGGTGAATCCTATATAACAAGCATGCCCTTCCATACATATGTAAGGGGTTATAGGCGTGACAAGCCATACCAAGCTATAACTGTATCCTGTGCAACTTGCAAACCTGGTGCCCCTCCATACCCACTGGGCATCATTTGCATATATTTAATTTTAAAATTTATATGCAGCACATCTAAAATTTTAGGAAGCTTTCAAAGGAGCTCTTTTTTGTCTCAGCAATGAATGAGGGACATGTTTACTAAACATTAATGTGCATTAAATGTCACTACACCCATAGAAATAAATGGGTGCTGCTGCACTTAGTGCATGTTAAAATTTGTGAATACTGTCAGACGGCTGCCTAGGGTGAGAACTTACACAATCTTGACGATGCATATATTCATATGATTCTTGCAAGGTATTGTGGGTATTGTAGTTCATTCACTCCCAAACACAGCTGATGACAATAATTTGAGTTGTGAAACCAAGTGGTAAGATCAATAAAATACTTCTTTTATTGATGGGGTTTAATTCACCCAGCACATGTATGCTTGATAGCACTATAAATGAGGTTACTTGCTTGCAGTGTTTAAATGGATAACAAAAAGTCACAAAGTAAACCAGAAAACAACCTTCAACTTGTCAGGCAATTAGCTAATGTTTTCTTAGCAAATAATTACCAAATACAAAGGCACAAGGAAAACAATAAACTTTGCTGGTTAGGTTAACTTCTGCTTATTTTCCACGCAGATCTCAGCAGTGATTCTCCCTTGCTCACACACACAATCAGGTGCAGCTTTAATTACTATCAATTGACCAGCTGTAAGCCTTTAGCTGGCTGGCTGCTACTGTGTGAACCCAAATCCTGCTTTAAGAGCTGTTTGCAGTGGAAATAAAGAACAAAGTTAGGTTTCTTTGTGATGGCTGATGTGTTTGCTCATAGAAAACTAGCAATAGCATTTAGATAAAGAACAGTCCATGTAAATAGTTTCATCTGCTGTATTTCCCCCTGCATCAACAATCATAGGGTCAATATCATACATTGGCACAGATGAGTCTTTCATTAAGGCACTATCATGAGAATGCTTATTCCCTTGCTGCCATTCTCTATTATAGATAGGGTCTGGATCAGTGTTCATACCTGAGCCTCTCCTGCCATCATAATTCCTCTCTGTAAAGCCTGGCCAATATGTAATCCAATTCTGATGTCCAGCCTTCCAATCTTGATCCCTGGACACTGGATCTCCTCTCACATACCTTCTGGCCTTGGTCTGAAAGTCCCTTCCACATGCAGTCTTCTCTCTTCCAGGTAGCCACTGGTGATTCCTATCTCTGCCAATCCATTCTTCTGGCTGAATCCAGTCCAATGGACTCTGCTGGCACTTGGTATACCTCCCAGTATGGGTACTGCCTTGGAATCTCCCAGACCTTCCAATGGCCTTTCTTCTCTTCCTTCCAGAGAGTTTCCTTCTCTCTCTATCTGCTTGGCTTGGCTTCTGTTTCTCCAGGTGATACTGGTGCTTGTAGCCGTTGCTGAAGCTCTCCCCTCTGTATCTCTTCCTGAAGCTGTTCTTGAAACTGTTGCTGAAACTGTTTCCTGAAGAATAAGCTCTATTCTTATTCTTTCTTAATGTGTGCTGCTCCCTAACACAGCGCAGCTGTGTTGAATCAAGCCCTGCCCTTTGAGATGAGTGCTTAGGGATTACCTCATAGCTCTCTTGATTGCACACACATTCTCTCACTTCAGCCCCTCTCATGGCTGCTGGAAAGCTGGTGCATTCTGGGACTGGTAGTCTTTTATGTGAAAACTCTGTTTTCTCAATTCTACCAGAACTGACAGGTTGCTTGTTCAGAGTCACATCATCTTTTCTATAGCTCCTATCTGAGCTATGATAAGCTTCCTTATCACATACCCCCCTGCTTAAGTTATTACGGACTGGTTTTACTGGTGAAACTGCTTCTCTACAGTCCGTAATACCTACGAGAGTGTTATCTTCTTGAAGGTCACTTACTTCCTGACTGGGTTCAAGGTCATTATCTACAGGCCTCTCCCTCCAAGACTTAAGTACATTAATATGGTAGGTCTGCCTACGCCCTCTGGCATTTTCTACCATATAAGACACTGGGCTTACTTGTTTAACAACCTCCCATGGCCCTTTCCACTGTACCTCAAATTTTGGAGCAGTTCCTGCTACTTGAACCAAAACCTTTTCACCAATGCTTAATTGGCGGCTTTTGGCCTTTCTATCATACCACCCTTTCTGGCGAACTTGACTGTCCTGCAGGTTCCTCTCAGCAACCTGCGACGTCCTTTTCAAACGTGCTCTCAAGTCACGTAGAAACAGTGGCACCTCCTGACTTCCTGGTTCAGGATCAATCCATTGTTCCCTCAAAATATCCAACAAACCCCGGGGAGCCCTACCATACATCAACTCATACGGAGTTACACCTAGGGACACTTGAATTCTTTCCCTGCAGGCATATAAGGCAAAGGGTAATAACATATCCCATTCTTTTACCTCTCCTGCTAACCCCCTTCTCAACATTTGTTTGAGAGTTTGGTTGAATCTCTCCACCAAACCATTTGATTGTGGATGGTAGGCTGAGGTTTTCACGTGACGAATGCCAAAGGCATCCCAGACCTGGGCCAAATATTTGGATACAAAATTGGACCCTCGGTCAGTCAACACCTCTCTTGGGAATCCCACTTCACAAAACAATTTTACTAGCTCTAAAGCTATTGTTTTTGCAGAAACATTCCTCAATGGTATGGCCCAGGGAAACCTTGTTGCCTGATCTACCATAACTAGGATGTATTGGAAACCTCGGGGCGTTTTAACTAATGGGCCTACAATATCCATGGCAATGCGACCAATTGGGTCTGTGATGATTGGCATGGGGATTAATGGCACCACCGGTGGGTGAGCCGCTGTAACTCGCTGACATGCTGGACATGCAGCACAAAACTGGGCAGTTTCTTTGAAGATACCTGGCCAGTAAAAACGCACAAGTATTTGATCCAGCGTTCCTTGCATACCTTTATGACCTCCCACTGGATGATCATGTGCTAGCCTAAGTACTAGCCCTTTGAAAGTTGTGGGTACCACCAATTGTTTACGTATGGCACCATTTCTGGGGTCCTGACTCTCTCTATATAATATGTCATTATCTAGTCTGAATCTGGGCAACTCCTCCCTGACCTCCTGAGCATACTTAAAAGCTCGGGTGAGAGCTTGATCAGCTCGCTGCTCTTGTGGAAAGTTAGGAAACTTTGCCACCAACTCAGCTGGCACCCAGGGTAAACTTTGACCAGCTAACATCTCAGCCCTACCCTGTGCTCTGCAAATTCTCTCACGCCTCTTTTGTGCTTTCAACTTTCTTACTTTACCAGATGATGGGGTTATTAAATCATCATGAGAGGGTAAATCTCCTAATAACTCTGCCTGCTCCCCCTCCTCCTTCTGCTGGCTCTCTAACTTAGCCTGCGAGCGGGTGGATACAAGGCCCCTCTTATTACCCATAGTTTGGCCTTCTGGAAGCTTAACCATCTTTTTAGCTAGGGACTGAGGACTTCCAAAGAAAGGCCCAGGAGCTATTTCCATTATTAAACCTTCTCCCTCCTTCTTTTCTAGCCCTTTCACTAGTTCCTGCTTAAATCTTGGCCAGTCCTTTCCTAGGACCAAATCAAAGGGTAGCCTAGGCACCACTGCTAATAGGACTTCCTCTTGTTCCCCCAGGCACTTAACCTTAAACCTATAGGTGGGATATGATGTTGCAGCACCATGAATGCATCTGATGTGAACTTGGCTTTCAGGGGTTCTAGGCACAAATCTTTCTTGGGCCTCTATCCTCTTCCAAAGCCTTTTTGACATCATACTCTGGTCTGCCCCAGAGTCTAATAATGCATTTGTGGTAATTCCTTGCACATCAACCATCAAAAGAAATCCTTCCTTGGGTTGTTTTAAATCCAGACCCATTAAACTAGTGTGTGTCTGGCATCTCTTCTCAAAATGTCCCAATTTTCCACACTTGAAACATTTCTTTCTATTCCACTGTGTCATCTGGTTTGATACAGTACATTCATTTTCAGAAACATTCTTAATTATTCCCTTTTCTGATACAGCACATCTAGCCTCAGCATCCATCTTTAGAGGGCCACCCATTCTATGGCAAGCCTGCGTGGCTTCCAAGAATCTCTCTGCTAGCATGGTTGCCTCTCCAAGATTTTGGCAATTTTGCTGTATAAGAAAAACATTCAAATCTTTAGGTACCCCAAGCATAAATTGTTCCAGCATTATAATATCTAATAACATTTCTACTGTCTTTTGCTCAGGCTCCAACCATTTTACAGCTAAACTTCTGATTCTCTGACTCAGAGCCCTGGGTGTCTCACCCACTTTCAATGTAACAGCTCTAAACATTCGCCTATACTCTGAAATAGACAACCCTAGGCGATCTCTAATAGCTGCCTTTACATCCTTATAAATCAAAGCCTGGGCTGCTGGCATTGCTCTGTAAGCTGCTAGTGCCTCACCAGTTAATGAGGCTGCCAGCCTTACTGCCCACTGGGTCTCTGGCCCTGCTAAAGCCTGTGCCACTCTTTCAAAAGACTCTAGAAAATCATCAACATTATCTTCTGGAGTTAATTTCCCAAAATTAAATGCCCCAATCCCTTGATTGAGTCCCACATTGTCCATATGTGGTGTACCAGTACCAACTGCTGGCCTTGCATCTGTTCCACTTTGGCTCTGCAGCTGAACTAGAGCTTGCACCAGATCAAGCACTGGTTTCTGCTGTTCCATTAAGGCCTTCATAGCAGTGTCCTGGGCTTGCTGTGATAGCTCCTGCTGCTTGCTGAATTGGGCTGCCATCCACTCAGCCATCTCCTTTGGATCCATCTTGACCCCTGCAAGAAAAGAGAAAAAAAAACCCAAAGAGCAGCACCTTCCAACCAGGTGTGGTTTTTTTTTTTTCAACTTTTTTTTTTTTTCCAATTACCCCCTGTGCTTACACACATCCACCACTAGACCTGCCCAGGTACATATTACCTTGTCTCAGTGATGAATCCAGCTTTGCACAGGGTCTTTTCCTCTGGGACAGCTTCCTGGAACAACCACTTTTCTTCCAAAGTGCAGATGAGGGAAAGAAATCTTCTTACAGCTTTAAACTTGACTTTTATTTGTAATCCACAACAAGTAAATCCTCTTGGTGCAAGAGCAATCCGAAAAACTACGCCATTTGTCAGACGGCTGCCTAGGGTGAGAACTTACACAATCTTGACGATGCATATATTCATATGATTCTTGCAAAGTATGGTGGGTATTGTAGTTCATTCACTCCCAAACACAGCTGATGACAATAATTTGAGTTGTGAAACCAAGTGGTAAGATCAATAAAATACTTCTTTTATTGATGGGGTTTAATTCACCCAGCACATGTATGCTTGATAGCACTATAAATGAGGTTACTTGCTTGCAGTGTTTAAAATGGATAACAAAAAGTCACAAAGTAAACCAGAAAACAACCTTCAGCTTGTCAGGCAATTAGCTAATGTGTTCTTAGCAAATAATTACCAAATACAAAGGCACAAAGAAAAGAATAAACTTTGCTGGTTAGGTTAACTTCTGCTTATTTTCCACGCAGATCTCAGCAGTGATTCTCCCTTGCTCACACACACAATCAGGTGCAGCTTTAATTACTATCAATTGACCAGCTGTAAGCCTTTAGCTGGCTGGCTGCTACTGTGTGAACCCAAATCCTGCTTTAAGAGCTGTTTGCAGTGGAAATAAAGAACAAAGTTAGGTTTCTTTGTGATGGCTGATGTGTTTGCTCATAGAAAACTAGCAATAGCATTTAGATAAAGAACAGTCCATGTAAATAGTTTCATCTGCTGTATTTCCCCCTGCATCAACAATCATAGGGTCAATATCATACATTGGCACAGATGAGTCTTTCATTAAGGCACTATCATGAGAATGCTTATTCCCTTGCTGCCATTCTCTATTATAGATAGGGTCTGGATCAGTGTTCATACCTGAGCCTCTCCTGCCATCATAATTCCTCTCTGTAAAGCCTGGCCAATATGTAATCCAATTCTGATGTCCAGCCTTCCAATCTTGATCCCTGGACACTGGATCTCCTCTCACATACCTTCTGGCCTTGGTCTGAAAGTCCCTTCCACATGCAGTCTTCTCTCTTCCAGGTAGCCACTGGTGATTCCTATCTCTGCCAATCCATTCCTCTGGCTGAATCCAGTCCAATGGACTCTGCTGGCACTTGGTATACCTCCCAGTATGGGTACTGCCTTGGAATCTCCCAGACCTTCCAATGGCCTTTCTTCTCTTCCTTCCAGAGAGTTTCCTTCTCTCTCTATCTGCTTGGCTTGGCTTCTGTTTCTCCAGGTGATACTGGTGCTTGTAGCCGTTGCTGAAGCTCCCCTCTGTATATCTTCCTGAAGCTGTTCTTGAAACTGTTGCTGAAACTGTTTCCTGAAGAATAAGCTCTATTCTTATTCTTTCTTAATGTGTGCTGCTCCCTAACACAGCGCAGCTGTGTTGAATCAAGCCCTGCCCTTTGAGATGAGTGCTTAGGGATTACCTCATAGCTCTCTTGATTGCACACACATTCTCTCACTTCAGCCCCTCTCATGGCTGCTGGAAAGCTGGTGCATTCTGGGACTGGTAGTCTTTTATGTGAAAACTCTGTTTTCTCAATTCTACCAGAACTGACAGGTTGCTTGTTCAGAGTCACATCATCTTTTCTATAGCTCCTACCTGAGCTATGATAAGCTTCCTTATCACAATACGCATTAACGTTTAGTAAACATGCCTCTTAATGAGAGTCTTAATACCATTTGCATGAACTGTGAGGATAAAGAAAGGCTACTACTGTATATTTCTACATTACCATCCTCCAGTGCCAGGTACATTAGAAAGTACTACAAAACCCTGCTCATTTAGAACCCATAGCAAACCTGCCGTATCATAACAGCACTACCAGGATTCACACAGCACCAAACTCTACATATAAAAAGGCAGCACCGAAAATATAAAACCAATTTACCTCATAGAAAACCAATATATCTCCTACTGGGAAAAGAGAACAAGTGGGACTCCTACACAGAAACTGCACAAACAGAATACCGCAGCTCGGTCATATATGCAAAACAGACAGACCATTATCAAATACAGAACAAGGGATCACAATTTTAAAATATGAAGGCAATGACTGTACTGGGAACCTCAAAAGCCAAAACTTAGAATGCACCAGAATACTGGAGAAATAAAACTATAAATTCATTTCCTCTTGTACTTGACAAAACACAAAGACATCAGTGATGTACATTTCCCAGAGCTGACATATTTCAGTTAATAAATTAAAAATAAATAATTTCTCTCCAGATTTTGTTTGGGCATTTTATTTTTCAGTCACAATTGCCCCAGTCTTTCTCTTTTGCTTTCCTTTTATATTCTGCTAAATCTCCATTGTCTGCTGTCCATTTGCCCCTTCTCTCGTCTCTTATTTTTTTCCACTCTCTCTCTACATCTGCCTTGTTTCTTCCCTCTTACATAAAATATCTGTCCTCCTCCCCATCCTCACTGCTCCAGTTTTTTTCTCCACCATGATTGCAGCATCAGCCCCCTTTCAGTTCTCCAGCATCACCCCCTTCCAGGTCTCACCAGCATCAGCTCCCTTCCAGCCCCAGTTCTTCCCAGCATCAGCTCCATTCCAGGCCATGTCCCTCCCAGCATGAGCTTGCTTCTTGCCCCTGTCCTTCCCAGCATCAGCTCCCCTCCAGTCCTAGCCCCCCCAAGCAGCAGTCCTTCCATGCCTTCCCCCCTCAGTTACTCACCACTTATCCTCCTGCCTGCTGTTGGACTGGACCTCTCCATGGCACCCACTCATCACACAGCCACAGGACTGTTCTCCTTCGGTTCCACTGATGTGCTAAACTGCAGCTGCCGGCACAACCACATTGCCCCCACTGTTAAAAGTGAAATGGGCGAACTTCCTTTCTCTTGCACAATTCTCTCTTCGCATGATATGTCCAAAGTAAGAAAGTTAAAGTCTCGTCACCTGAGCTTCTAAGGAAAGCTTAGGTTTGATCTCCTCTAGTACTGAGTGGTTTGTTCTTCGGGCAGTCCATGATATACACAGTATTCGTTGCCAGCACCATAATTCAAAGGCATCAATTTTCTTCCTGTCTATCTTCTTCACTGTCCAACTTTTGCACCCGTATGATGTTATTGAAATATCATGGCTTGGACAAGTCAAGAGCAATGCATCGTCTGATTTCTTGACTGCTTGTTGTTTCACTTTTAGCAGTGCAGGCAACCCGGTCGTGCCGGCAGCTGCAGTTTAGTACATCATGGAACCGAAGGAGAACGGTCCCGTGTCTGTGTGGTGAGTGCCACAGAGAGGTCCAGTCTACCGGGAGGCAGGAGGATATAGAATGACTAACTGAGAGGGGAAGGTATGCAGGCAGGACTATATCTAGCCCAGTGTGAGTGGTGCAGCCGCACAGGGTGTCTAATGGTGAAACCCCCCACCAGAAGTAAGGGCTTAATTTCTAGTCTCTTTGTGAATGCGCCCCTAGATTTTTGCACCCTGTGTGGATGCACTGCTCACACTGGGCTAGGTACGGTCCTGCCAGTTACTTTTACTTTGTTACAGTACAACACTCAAAAATATAAGGGGTATCAGTGAGCCCGTACTAAGATGGACGCAGAGTAGATCGGCTCCGTCCCGGGCTCCCCCCTATCATTGCAAACAGTGGCGATTTTCTTGTACTGGCCTCCTGAACGTACCTGCAGTGAGCTAGCAATAGCGTGAGGAACAAGTCTGCCCTCAGGCGCAACGATCGGAGGCTCCCTGACCGAACAGCAGGCAGAAGTATGTACCGCAGCTGGGGGCACGGCTCTGGGCGGCTATCCCCGCTTTCCTGTGATGAGCGGTAGCTGGTGCGAGGCACCCCGGGGCTTCCTCTGGCAGCTGATCTGATGCCCGGCGAGTGGGGGAGGTGCCGCCTGAATTGCCAGCCGACGGAATCTCTTGAAAACTGCAGACATCCCGATCTGCCTGGGCACTCCCCCGAAGCGGCTTGACAAGCGGAGGACTCTGCGCTCCCCTTCTCTTTTGGAGCTTGGGATCCGGTGCCCGCGAGAGAGGTGTGTGTGGGGGATTCTATCTGCGGGTGCTGACGGAGTTCTGGGAGTGGAGCGGCCATCACCACGTGCTCGTGGAACGCAGGACAGTGCCTGCGTTCCAAGTCTTTTTTCGCGGGCATTTCAGGGCCCGGAAGCAGTCAACGGCGCTCTGACCTGTGCTTCGTGACTGCTGCTGTCCATGACTATGAGCCCTCCTTACTGGACCTCTGACATCAGGTCTCCCCTCTGTCCGGCACCTGCTCTCTACTGCTCCTGTGGCTGAAGTGAGTCATCAGCTCTTTTGTATTCTCTTTACTGACCTGGCAACATTGACTGGAGTGGAGCTGGAGTGCCCTCTGCTGGACTTCAGTGAATTATTCAGTTCTCCTGTGTTTGCTACTCAAAGACAGTTTCAACACCTTTGCCCAATCTTTAATAGCTGCCAGGGCGGTAGATCGCCGCAACCCCTTGCCACCATACGGGGTTTGACACGTGGGGGTGAGCTACCCTCTTTTGCTTGTCTTACTGGAAGGGAGATTGGTGTTGCATGGCAACAAAAGCTAAGAAGTCTGAGGCCCGGGATACGCCGCGGGCGTCCCAGCGTCTGATAAGTAAAAGTGGATCCCACGATAGCCTCCCCGGAAGGCATCCATCTGATGGGTCTGATGACGAGACTCCCAGTGAACTTGAACAAAGCTCGGTGGCGCCATCCACCCGTGTCCTTCTGCAGCGGGAGCTTCGGAGGGGCTTTGAGGAACTCGCTGGAGAATTTCGTTCCATGCGTGAGGAAGTGATGAATACGATTGCGGAGCTACGTGGGGATATCAAAGACCTGGGCTCCAGAGTGGAGGAGATTGAGACAAAACAGGAAGATCAGGCGGGCACCCTGGTGGACTTACAATGTGCAGTTGACCGGCACCAAGCTCAGGCGATGGAACTGACGTACAAGATTGATGATATTGAAAATCGGTCTCGTCGCAACAATGTGAGGTTCAGGGGCATCCCGGAGGCGATGGGGGGGGGGGGGGCAGAAGATCTGCTGGTGGTGCTCAAGACTCTGATAGCTGAACTGCTAACAAATGAGGAGCTTACAATCCCTGGGGATATGATGGAGATTGAAAGGGTGCACCGGGCCCTGGGAAAGCCACCCAACAACCAACCACGGGATGTTATCGCTAGATTCCTGAGGTATACCGATGCGGAGCTGCTCTTGCGGAGAGGCAGGGAGAAAAAAACGATCCAATACCGAGATGCGGCGGTCTCAGTGTATCAAGATCTTTCAGTGTTTACCCTGACCCGCTGGAGGGAGATGAGACCAATAATCAAGGTGCTGAATGATAAAGGAATTCGCTACTCCTGGTCCTTTCCCTTTCGGATGAACTTTCTTTTGGGTAATAAAAAAAACTCAGCGAAAGACCATACAGAAGCTTGGAGGGCGCTGCGTCAAGCTGGCCTTGTGGAGGGTAACATGCTACCAGTACCTCCGGCTCCCAAGCCGCAGTCTTCGAAATGGACTCGGGTGGGCAAACATGTTTGACCTCACCTGGATTCTGGGCCCCAAAGTGGAGGTGTTCATATTGCATGATTTGTTTTGAAGATATATTTCTTTCGTGTTATAATGTATATGATGCATAACTGTTTCTCTTACACCTTTTGGGCTTAATGCTGTTAACAGTTTTGGGGAGATTACAAGTGGTGGGGGGATCCTGTGGGGCGGACGGTGATTAAGGTAGGATTGCTGCGGGGAGGAAGTTTGGAGCACTGAATTTCGGGCTAATTACTTCATGGAGGATGTGTTTACGCTGTTTGTCGCCTTAGTATGTGTATGCAGGGGAGGCCCGGGGGGGGGTTGGTTCTGGGTTCAGTTTTGCCGTGTCCCGCCGTCTAGGCGGGCTGGTGGTACTGACGGGGTGGGAGAGTGGCTTGGTGAGGGGGGGAGGGGAGGGGAGGTGGCTGGGGGGGAGTAAGTACTAACGTGGGCAGGGGGTGCAGCAGTGGATTTGGGAGGATTACTGATGTGGCCACGGGGGAGGGGGAAGGGGAAGGGCAAAGCTCACAACGAATGCTTCCGTTAGATGCTCCTGCGGGAGGAGGGAGGAGGCTGGACAGCTGGGGAGGGGGTGGTTGGGAAGGTGAATACCAATGTTGCAGTTGGTGTCTCTTAACGTTAAAGGTCTCAACTCCCCTGGAAAGCACTCCCTGTTGTTTACGGAGCTGCGCTCTTTACAAGGGGACATTGTATTCCTGCAGGAGACTCATCTCCGGAGTAGCCACCAGGGTCTGTTGAAGCGCAAGCCTTACTCCGAAGTATGGGTGGCCTCCGATACGCAGGGTCGGAAAAAGCGTGGGGTGGCCCTGTTGGTGCATCAAAGCCTATCTTTACAGGTGGAGGAAGTTAAGAGGGACACTTTGGGGCGATGGCTCCTTATGAACGTCCGCTTGGAAGGCCGCTTATTTACGTTGGCCACTATTTATGCTCCGAATGTAGGCCAGGTGGCCTTCTTTGCAAGGTTGAAGGTGTTGTTGGCTGACTTTGCAAAGGGCCCGATTATATTGGGGGGTGATTGTAATGCGCATGCGGAGTCCTCTTTGGATTCAACGGGCCGCGCGGGTCGGGTAGCCAGCGGGCCTAGTCGCGCACTGCGAAGGTTTATGCTTGACCTGGGCTTGTGTGATGTCTGGCGGGCTACACACATGGGGGAACAAAGTTACACTTACTACTCCTCCGTACATAAGGTGCATACTCGCATTGACTATTTCTTAATAGATCAGCGACTGATGGATGAGAGGGTGGCTGCTGGGCATGGGACATTGACTTGGTCGGATCACGCTCCATGTTGGCTTGTTCTTCCCGCGGACTTAGGTGGTGTGCGACACCAGTTATGGCGCTTAGATGAACGTTTTTTTTCGGCGGCCGCATGCTGTTCAAGAACACGGCCGGTTTATCAAGGAGTGTTTTGAATTAAATGATAATGGGGAAGTTCAGATCTCTACAGTTTGGGACGCATTCAAGGCGACGGCCTGAGGCCAGCTGATCGCCGAGGCGTCGCGCGCCCGGAAGGCGTGGGCGCGGGAGTCTTGTTACCTGGGAGAGGAGAATAGACGTCTTCAATTGGAGCATGCCCGGACGGGTTCTAAATGGATTCTATGTCAGTGGCGGGCGGTCCGGGCAAAGCTGGGTGCTTGCATGCAACGTGGCCTGGATAATATGCGTCGGAAAATGCGGCAAACCTTCTATGAGAGGGGGAATAAAGCCAGCCGCTATCTTGCCTTACGGCTGCGCCAGCAACACACCTCGAGGGTGGTATGTGAAATTAAGGACTCTCGGGGTCACCTGCGGGTGGTTTCGCGGGAGATCCGTGAAGTATTTGCAACTATTTTGGAACAATTGTATAAGGCTGAGCCCTTTGATCAGCCACGTGCTCAGTCTTATCTGGGTGCTCTTACTTTAGCGCACTTAGCTGAGGATGATAGAGGGCAACTGGATGCTGAATTTACAATGGAGGAGGTGGAGATGGCCATTCGACGTCTCAAAACAGGGAAGGCACCTGGAGCTGATGGGTTCCCGATGGAATATTACAAAAATATAGCGCCCAGTTGAACCCCGACCCTGGTGGTGCTCTTTAATGAGATATTACGGGAGGGAGGGTTGCCTCCCTCTCAGCGTGAGGCTCTTATCGTGGTTATCCCTAAGCCGGGTAAGCCCCCACAGGAAGCAGCTTCGTATCGCCCAATTTCCCTACTAAATGCCGATGTGAAAATATTGGCTTCAATGTTGGCGGCCCGACTGAATCGCATCCTCCCGACTCTGGTGCATCCGGACCAGGTTGGGTTTGTGCCGGGTCGTCAAGCGGCGGATAATATTAGAAGAATGCTGCAGGTGATTCACGCGGCCCGACAGGACTCCCAATCGGCGCTGCTAGTGGGAGTTGACGCCGAGAAAGCCTTTGACCGGGTTAGTTGGGATTTTCTTTGGTGTGTGCTGGAGAAGATGGGGTTTGGGCCTAACTTTATGCGGTGGGTTCGCTGCCTTTATCAGGGCCCTACAGCTTGTGTCCGGGTTAACGGGGGCCATTCGGAGAGGTTTGCGCTGGGCAGGGGAACCCGACAGGGGTGCCCACTGTCGCCGCTGTTGTTTGCATTGGTGATGGAGCCCCTTGCACAAAGCTTTCGGGAACACCCGGATATTCAGGGCGTTCGGGTGGGTTCCACAGATTACCGAATTGCTCTTTTTGCGGATGATATCATATTATCGCTGGTGGACCCGGTTGTTTCCCACTCGGCTGCTATGCGGACCTTTGCGGCCTTTTCCCAAGTCTCTGGATTTAAAATCAACTATGCTAAATCTGAAATTTTGAACGTTGGCGTCTCGGAGGCCACCTGTCTACAACTGAGGGCCTCCTACCCCTTCCATTGGGTAACAGGGTCTCTTCGTTACCTGGGTGTAAACCTGACGGTTGACCGGGCTGCGTTATTTAAGGCTAATTATAGACCCTTAATCCAACAAGTAAGGCGAGACTTAGACTCTTGGGCCCGGCTGCTGTTCTCCTGGTTTGGACTTATTGCAGTATTGAAGATGGTGGTTGTTCCGAGATTTTTGTATCTATTCCAAGTACTTCCTATTTCATTGTCCCATAGTGTTTTGGCTACGTGGCAGACAATGCTTATGAAATTCATTTGGAGGTTCCGTCGCCCTCGCTTGGCTCGTCAGATTCTCTTTGCGCACACGCGCCGGGGAGGGATGGGAGCCCCTAACCTTCACTGGTACTACGCAGCAGCACAGTGTCGCGCAGGGGTGGAATGGATGGCTACGACCACCACCAAACGCTGGGTACAAATGGAAATGCAGCTTTCGGGAGGTGCGGGACTGGGGGACCGGTTGTGGCTCAGTTCTAAATTGCGTGGTGCCCCCTGGTCAGCTAACCCCTACATTTCCCACACTATTTGTTGCTGGGACCAATTTTTCTGGCCTCGCGGGGCGACCATGACTCCCTTGGCACCCATTGTGGATAATCTTTCCTTTCCTCCCGGGATGAGTGATCCCGCCTTTCGGCTGTGGGATCATAAAGGGCTTAGCCGAGTAAGCCAACTTTGAGGATGGTAGGCTGCGCTCTTTTCATTCGCTTCAGGGTGACTTTGGTCTTCCTGCTGGTCACGTTTATCAATATACACAGGCGGTTCACTGGATAAGGGACCGATTGGTTCAGTCGCAGGTTGCTCACGATCTGTCGGACGTTGAGCGCTTTTGCGAGGCGTGTACCACTATGAAGGGCCTTGTTGCTGCCCTATATGCACACTTACAAACTCAACAGGTGAGCCCTAGCAAGCACAGGGAACAGTGGAATCACGAATTGCATCTTGATTATTCTGAGCAGCGCTGGGAGCAACTTGAAGGTCGACTCTGGCGAAGTGCTATGGCAGTTAATGCTCGTGAAACGAATTACAAAATACTCTACAGATGGTATATGACGCCGGTGCGAGTTGCTCGGGCGTTCCCCGGAGTATCCGGTTTATGCAGGCGGAAATGTGGGCAGGAAGGCACCATGGCACATGTTTGGTGGCTCTGTCCGCGTATATTGACTTTTTGGAGGGGAGTTCAGTATCGCTTTCAACGGCTGGTGGGGTTGAGCATTCCTTGGGACCCGGGTATTTTTCTTTTGGGCGATAAGATACCGGGCGCTCGGACCTCCCATTTGGTTCTGATCCATCATGGTCTGCATGCGGCACGATTGGCCTTAGCCGCTGCCTGGAAGCAGATTTTGCCCCCCACTCTTGCTCAGTGGCTGGAGCGTATGTGGGATACATATACTATGGAGCGCGGGGTGGCAATCGAACGATCACAGCTGTCTCAATTTGAGCAGGTGTGGGAGGTCTTTGTTTCTCAATATGGTCAGTGACTTCTCCGGCTTTTCTCTGGTCCCTGTGGGAGACACTGGTCTCTTATCTGTCTAGCATGTTGTAGAGTTCTTAGCTTTTTCCTTCTCCCTTTTCTCTTCCCTGAGTGGATCAGTTTGCTGATATTCCCTTTTTTTTTTTTTTTTGAGGATAGAGCGGTTAGTGGTGGAGGGGTAGGGAAGGTGGGTGGTGGGGGGGATGTCTAGATGACTGGGGGGTTGGGATGAGTTTCGGAGTTTAGTTTGGTACAGAAGGGGGGGAGGGGGAGGAGGAAATAGCAGAAAAGGGCAACTTATAACAAAATATACAAAGAAGAGGGCTCTGTTAATAATGTTTCTGGATGCTGTACCGGTGTTTCTTTTTGTACTGTTATTATGTTTGGAACATGTTTGCTCAACACGTGTTGTACTTTTATGCTGCCTTCAAATAAAAAAAAAATATATATAAGGGGTATCAAAGATTCTGAAGTACAGAAAGACGCAAAGATCATGATGCGAAGATCAACTAGAATGAATATGTGGATTAGAGGAAGGGTGGAAGATGATTACATGAAACCATTTGTGATCTTAACATTTTATCTATCAAATAACACTAAAGAGCCTATATACTAAAGTTGATAACTACAAAATCTTACTATTACTAGAATCTACCCATTAACCATGGGATGTTCACAACATTTTTCCATTCAACTTGCAGAGAGAATGGTCCTTTACCATGCATTATCTGAATGGCAGGCAATGCAATGCAGTTAGCTATACATAATCAGGTGCCATTAACCACACTCCATTATCTGCCATGTTAACACTTAATGCATGGTAACATCTTGCATGATAATGGTAAAGGACAGGCCTCACCCATTCTAGGTGCAATCTGAGATGTGTCTGTCAAAAATGTATGAAAAAAAGCCAGTCAAATGCAAGTTTTGGCCCGATTTCAGAAACTGCCACGAACCCAAAATGGTTGTTGCCATCCACAGCTATAAACTCATCCCCATGACAAAAGTTTAGAATGGGGACTTCTCTCTCATCTGGCATACAAGTCCCTGCCTGCTAGTTTGCAAGCAGAGATGTGCATTGGCATGCCAACCAGAAAACAAGGGTCTGTGTTTCCCTTCCTTTTTCTTTTTTGGATGTGAAAAGTATTGGAGATATCATAGTACCTATTTCTCTACACCCTCTAGGTATTTTTGGTGGCAAAATGAGAGCTTTTCTGATGCCTATTCGTGCCTGGAGCAGGAACAGACATGGACGTTACCACTGGTGGATTTTGATGTACTTACCATTTCTGAAATCAGGCACACAAGTGTAACTTTTCCAGAATGTTCCAGACACGCCTCTATCATGCCCCCATGGAACATGGACATGTTCATGCTTGAGATAGTCATCAACCCAGCTTTCTAAAAGGGTTGCAGGGACATTTTCATGATTTCTACATCTATGTGACCATTTTTAGCCATCCAACTCACAAATGTTGTTGTTAAATGCCATCGAGTCTGTGTCGACTCATGTGACCCTCTGGATAGCTGCCCTGAACAGTGTTCGGTCTTCAGTCAGGTGACTCATCGTTGATAGAGTGGCACCCATAGCTGCTGTTATTGTTTTGATCATTCTCATTGCTGGCCTTCCTTTTTTGCATTGACCTTCTACCTTGCCCAGCATGACGTCTTTCTCTAACGATCTCTCTCTTCGCATGATGTGACCAAAGTATGAAAGTTGAAGTCTTGTCATCTGAGCTTCTAAAGAAAGCTTAGGTTTTATCTCCTCTAATACTGACTGGTTTGTTCTTTGGGCAGTCCATGATATACGCAGTATTCGTTGCCAGCCCAATGATTCAAATGCATCAATTTTCTTCCTAGTTATCTATCTTCTTCACGTCCAACTTTGCATCCATATGATGTTATTGAAAATACCATGGCTTGGACAAGCCAAATCTTTGTATGGAGAGAGACATCTCTGCTCTTGAGAATCTTGTTCAAGTCCTTCATAACCATTCTGCCAAGAGCAATGTGTCATCTGATTTCTTGACTACTTGTTGTCTCTTTATTGATTGTAGATCTAAGTAGGTTAAAGTTGTCAACTATTTCAATTTCTTCTCCATCAATGATGAACTTATTGACTGCCAGTTGTCAGGAGCTTTTTCTTCTTTATGTTAAGGTGCAGGCCCATTGTAAGACTATGTTCCTTGATCTTGAGAAGCAAATGTTTCAGATCCTCTTTATTTTCAGCCAATAATCTGGTATCATCAGCATAGTGAAGGTTGTTGATGAGTCTTCCACCAATCTTCACACTGATAGGGCTTCTAAAATGACCCCCATACAGAACAAGATTTAGAAAAAAAAAAGTTAATTGTCTGATCTTTGGAATTTTAAAGTTGAATATTACCATACACTTTGCGATCAATATTCAAAAGGATTTATGTCATTATCTTCAGAGTAAATAGTATAATTTGTTTTATATATGTGTGGCCAGACAATGCATAACATTTGGTTGAACATCTCAATGTCCAGCCAAAGCTATGCAGACAGGAGGATTGGAGGGTGACCAATCTTATAGTGATTTTTTAAAAAAGACCCCATGGGGTGATCCAAAAAACTACAGACTGATGAACTTGATGTCAGTGCTGGGGAAAATGGTTAAAGTTAGTTATTCTAATTAACAAAACTATGGGCCATATAGATACAAATCCAGGTTAAAAACTTTACTTCTTTGAGACTGCTTTTGGATTCTGAACTCCTTAGTCTCCTAATCATTTCCTATGTATTTCCGTACTATTCCTGTAGATATCCCTTAGTCCTCAATTGTGTTTTCTGTCTTAACTAGACTGTAAGCTCTTATGAGCAGGGACTATCTCATACATGTCTCTGTACAGCACTGCGTACACCTTGCAGTGCTATAGAAATGATAAATAGTAGTACATAGCAATATGGTCTGTTTCTGCTGTTATGGAAGGGATGTCTAGATAGAAACATATCAACTACTATAGTCCCTTTTTTCCTTTAGAGATTTCTTTGTCCCATGCTTTCTTGATTCAGATACTGTCCTCATCTCTACTACCTCCACTAGAAGATTATTCTATGCATCTACCACTCTTTCCATAAAGAAATATTTCTGCAAATTATTCCTGAATCTATCCCCTTTCACCCTCACCCTATGTCCCCTAGTTGCAGAGCTAACTTTCAATTAAAAGAGGCTCTCCTCTTGTGTATTTATACCATAGAGGTTTTTAAACATCTTCATCATATCTCCTCTATCCCGCCTTTCCTCTAACATATACATATTAAGATCTTTAAGTCTGTCCGCATATGCTTTATAAAAAAGACCACTAACAATTTTAGTAGCACCCTCTGCACCGAATCCATCATGTTTATATCCCTTTGAAGGTGTGATCTCCAGAACTGCACACAATACTCCAAACAAGGACACATCAGAGAATTAAACAGAGGCACTATTAACTATAGTACATTGCTTCATGAGGCAAAGTCATTGTGGAATTAGCAAAGGGAAGCCTTGCCTTGCCAGTCAGTTAAATTTTTTAAGGTGTTAAGAAACATGTGAATAAGGGTGAACCAGTCAATATAGTGTATCTAGATGTTCAGAAAACAAAAATTCCTCATAAGAAATATCTCAGAAAATGTAATAGCCATGGGATAGCAAGCAATGTCTGACTGTGGATTGGGATCCTGTAAGGCTAGGAAACAGAAAGTTGGATTAAACTGTTGGTTTTCCCAATGGAGAGAGGTAATATCAGCTTTACAGTGTAAGAAAAATTTGGTGACATCTAGATGAAAACAATAAGTCCACAGTACATCAGGTATCTTATTGAAGTGCCCTGGAGATCTGAACTAGGACCAGTTCCTCAAGAATTGTTAAAACTTGATTGGATTGTGAGGAGATGGTGGGAGGTCCTTGTGAGATGGGGAGCTGAGCTTCTAAATGGTTAATGACATTTAATCAGGGCTGACCCAAGGGTTTCTGCTGCCCTAGGCAGAAGCCCTGGTATGCTGCCTCATGTTCCGAGCCATGCCCCTTCCTCTCCCCCTCCCCGTGCTGAGTCACACTGTCACTGATCCTGGTGGTGGGGTTAGGGGTGGCTCGGTGGCAGCATCAGGCCATGTATCTGCTGGCCCCGCTGCTGGCATCCGCGGCAGCAGCACAACACAGCTCAGCACGAGGGGGCGGCAGGTTATGTGTGCTGTGCTGTCCATAGAGGTCTGCTGCCCTAGGCTGCTGCCTAGTGCAGGGCAAATCTGCATTTAATATGGAAAACTACAAAATATTCTGAACTCTAGGAATACAGTATTAGGTTCACTATTAGGAGTTGCCAACCAAGAAAGATATCAAAGTCATTGTGGATATATTGAAATCCTGATTTTGGTGTGTCATGGTGGTCTGGAATTATTTGGAGAGGAAAGGAGAATAAAACAGATATTATTATAATGTCTCTGTATTGATCAATAGTGCAATCATACCTTGAATATTGTGTGCAGTTAAGGACACCATATCTCAAAAAAAAAAAAACCTACAGTGGAACTAGAAATGCATAGAGAAGGGCAATTAAAGTCATAAAGGGGATAAAAGGGATTCCTTATGAAGAAAGGTTAGACGAGCTAAAGTTTTTCAGCCTGCAGGAGAGATGACTGAGAGGTGTCTAATACACACCGCAGTACCCTCGCAATGTTCTCTTTAATCTGCGCCGGGTCCGCCGCTGGCATTCCTGCTGGTGGGGGGAGGGGCAGAGCGTCGATCGCTCTACATCCCCCCGCCGGCAGGAATGTTGGCGGCGGACCCAGCGTAGGTTAGTGGGAACATTGGATAGAGGTCTATAAAACTATGAGTGAGGTGGAAAAAGTGACTAGAGAACTGTTGCTCACCTTTTCAAATAGTAGCAATGTAATCTCTGGACCACTGGGGAGAATCTCAGCCTTACGTTTACCCCACTAGAGATATTTCTTAGAGTCGTGTGTTACAATGTTACCTCAGGCTGTCTCTCCATCAGGGCAAAAACCTCAGAAGAAATTAGCCTCATCCAGTTATTAGAGTCCTCTGAATTGAGGGAAGGAGTCTAATTAGGATTCTACATAAAAAGTAAGATCAATATCTTGTTAACAATTCTCAATCAAGTTAGAATACATTTATTCAGCTTTGGATGATGAATAAATTGCAAGATACACTTAGAAGTTGAGTTATTTAAAAATGTTTAACTTATATTTGAAAAAACTGCAGCTGTGATCAGATTTAACACATTTCAAACAGTTTTAAAACAAAATGTCTAAAGACACTATTGCACAGTCATTTAGGAGAATAATTAGAAGCCTGTCTTCCTTTTTCCTCTAACAGGAACACCAACAGTGCACAAACATCAGAACTAAATTGTCAGATAAGTGGCAAAGCAGAGAATTACTTAAATAAAGAATTTCTTTTTACATAAGAAATAGGAAAAGGTTTTAGGAAGACACTATCAGGTATAGTTACAAAAGAAATCTTCTCACTTTAGAGCAGGTAATGTGAACTGAACAATACCTTTAAAACATGACTAACTTTTTTTCTTCTATAGAATTTTTTAGGAAAACCTATCCTTCTTTCTTTTAACTTACAGGTTCTTCTGGTTTTCCCTTTCCAGGAATCTCAGTTTACCCCTTTTCTTTACTCTTGTATAGCTTTTCCTTTCATTTAAATTGCTGTTCTTATTTGACATCAAATAACTAACAACATTCTATAAGTGCACCAAGAATTCAAACATCATAGTACTACTTATCTTTTTTGAAATATCTGTCATGTGTTGGGGCCCTCAGAATCCACAGCTCCCTGTCCGTAGCTCTTCTAATTCACCTCTGGAGCAGCCTCTTCTCCCTAATTATAACAAATCAGCACTACCAAACCCCATTTCCCTAACTCTCATGTCTGAAGTCTTCCTTCCTGCTAGAAGAAGGATCTCATAGGGTTTCTTTACTTTCGCAACAAAGCACCATAGCAAACTAATCAAAGTATAAGCAAATTTTCCCTAACTAGTCCCAGCTTTCCCCCTTCTCACTCATTGACATTCCTTTCACACCTGGCTGCAGCCCTGATATACAGTACACACCACCCAAGATTGGTGCAGGGGTTTTTAACCAAGCAGGTAATAGGAAACTATCAAGATCAATCAATTACTGTAAAGCCTGTGTCACTAGGGTTAGGCTTTCATAAACTTATTTCCACAGTTTCTTCAGCGTTAGGACTTTCAAAAAGTTAACAAACGGCAGTGACTCAGATAGTCATAAATTCTTAACATTCCCTTCAATCACTCTTCAGTCAAGCAAAGTAATTTTCGCTTATGAAATCCATTCAAAAATGAGCATGCCTTCCCTATCCATTTCAGGTACAACCTCAGCAATATCTCCAGGATATTCTCTAAAAACCCCACTAACATTTTCAACTCTGAGAGTAAACACTAGATACAAGCAGTTTCTCAGAGTCCCTGACAGAATCTCTGACCTGGCGTACAAGCACACATTCCAAAACACCCTGTTTCTTTCTTTGCCAGAATTACAGCAGGATTTTGTTTCTTTTGAGGATTTTTTAGAACTCCTTACAATTTCTGTGAAGCAATTCCATTTCCACAGAGCCAGATCCAAATACCTTATAGAAACAAATATCAAGTATTAAATTTCCTCCACTCACTCCCCTTTTTCTATCTCTCACTCAAAGCAGCTCAAAATTTCTTCCAGTCTGGTTTTCTCAGTACTCACAAGCCAACCTTGCCAGCACCCTTCTCACTGACAACAGCCATAGTAAAAGCATATAGTAAACATTCTGAAGTTGGAACAAACTTTTAGGGGTATGTTTACTAAACTGCGTTAGTGCAATTCATGTTAGGAGCCGCGGTAGTGACAGAAACCCCAAATAAGGACATGGGCGGTACATCGCTACCACTAACGCGCGTTCCAAAAACTAACGAGCGTTACAGGGCGCCGTGGCGCGTTACTGCGCGTTAATCGTAAGAAGGCGTATAGACACAAAGCACGGAAACAGAGCTGTAGCACAATGGTTACTGTACTGACCGCTGTTACAGGCAGCATGGGTTCGAGTCCCCAGTGTGCCTAACGCAGAAGGCTGGCCCAGGCATCACCCTGTACATTACATAGGGAATGAGGAGGCATGTTTTTCTTTACGTGGAGTAGTGGTGTCAGAAACACACCCTCGGAGTGTGCCTAGCCACGTGCGAGGCTGCGTGCGTTGGTACGGGCGTAGCCCCGAACGTAGCTGCGTGCGTTGGTGCGTGCGTACAATCGTGCGTGGGTACGTGTGTTTTTACCAGCGTGGGCACCTTATATTACAGACTCTTTAGGGTGTCTTGCACCTATGCATTATGCTAACAGATGTACGTGTGATGGCCTATGGTTTATCAGAGCCTGTGAGCAGGTGCTGGATTTTCCCAGGGTTGGATTGTGCCAGTCACACCCATGATGCACTGCACATGCAAATCAGCTGTCCACAGATGCACACCATGGGGAATGCACCCCCACAGCACCTCGGCCTGGTAGGGGGAAGTGACCATGTGCACCCCCACAGCACCTCGGCCTTGTAGGGGGTACTGACCGTGTGTTGTACTGGCACAGAGTAGCTACACACCGTCACATTGTGCGGGTACTGTGCTCATGCTGAGGGTGCAGTGAGGCACCCAGCACCAGGTCCACAGCACCGTCCATGGCTGAAAGAGGCCATGGTGCAGGTCCAAAGCAGTGTTAATGTGTGAGATAGGTAGTTTCTGCAGAAACACCTTGGATATCTCTGTCTGTTTCAGTCAGGTGTAGCCCCCATGGACCCCTAGGTGGCCCATGTACCACCACCCCCCCCCCCCACGGGCCGAGGGGGGCAAACAGGGTCTCCTAACAATAGATCCACAGATCCACATTCTACCTCCCTGCAAAGGTGGCAGTAGAGGGGAACATCAACCCCGGTCCTGCTGAGGAACAGACACCCCACAGGGCAGTCAATGCAGCTCTGTACACATCCATAACACAATAGCAGACAGACATTAGGCCTGGATATGGTAAGCTGCACCCCACCACTATCTGATATGCTCCTGCTGCAAGCCATCAGCCGCTGCACCCTGCAAGCCACTCCATCAAGACACATACCAGCTGCAAACAGCCTGCTAGTTAGTCCATAGTGCATGTGCCCAGTGGAGATGCATGCACTCAGAACTGGGATGTCAGCATACACAGCAAGCAGATAAATCAGTGACTGGGCCCCAAAAGGAAACCCATATCTATCACATGAGAGAAATACTATATAGCAATATGGGGGTGCCTAGCCATGCTGTGGTCACTGCACAGTCAGGGTGAGAGTGATTTCTCAGCAGGACATACTGAGGTCACCCTGTCTGTGTAGGTGGTGGCCGGGCACTAAAATGTCCCAGTCAGTGCCCTATGCCCTGTGCAGATGCACCCTGGCCAGGCCACCCTGTCCGGCCTATACCCATAGTACCTTGCTCCTCATTATGCACATTGGCAGCCCAATACTGGAAACATTGCTGGCAGTGTGGGCTGTGGAAGGTGTTTGCAGCCACCACACACTGGATAGACAGACAGCCACCCCCACACCTATGCCAGCATTGTGCTACTATAGAGGTGTTCAGCAGCCATACCCACCACACCAGTCCTGGGCACAGTACATGCATGGATATGGTACTCAATACTGTTGGGGGTCACTCCCCAGGGTGGTGAACACTATCAGAGATCAGACCTGCCGCACACACCGCAGACATCAGAATGATTGTTATGGTGGGGCTCAATGAGCAAAATGTGCTTAACGTAGGAATTGATATCTGCCAGTTATCATAGGAAACGTTTGGTAGCTGTGTACCATATACCCAGGTGTAGGGTGGCATTGCTAAGGTATGCAACTGCTAGTATTGGGAGATACAGGTAGGGCCCAATGTCCTGCCTCTCCAGGAGGCATTGGCCAATGGGGCCTGTGTGTGTGTGTGTGGGTGTGTCTGCCCCTGTTGGCTGCTGCTTTACGGCAGAGTTTCCCAACTCCAGTCCTGGTGTTCCAAACACTGTTCGTGTTTTCATGCTGTCCCTCATAAATATGCATGAGCTACATCTGCATACCATGGGGGTGGTGCATAGATATGCAGCACAGGCATCTTTATTAGAGGCAGCATGGAACCTGAATGGTGTGGGGCCCTCCAGGACTGCATCTGCGGGACTCTGCTCTAGGTAATGCACCTGTTTATGGTGTCTGTGTTTGGTGTGGTAAAATATAGGCGTATTAACCATGCGTATGTTCTCTGCAATAAAGGAGTGTCTTTACTATCACTGTTTAGTGGTGGGTAAAACTATGGGGACTGGGTTGGCAGGAGCCCCAGCTGGGATTTGAACCTGTGACCCTCTGGTCTTACAGGTACTGGTTGTGTCTGTTGCACCACACTGTGGCCACAGAGACAGTGCAGTCCCTGGAGATAGGACAACTGGCCTGACGAGTCAGAAACCCTGCTCTGCACAATTGCACTGTGGGCTCATTTACCTTGTATGGAGACAAAAGTGCACATAAACCTCAAAAAAGACTTCGAAAAAGGGGCAAACACCCATAACCAAGCTGGGCAACAATGATATCATTGGGCAACATTAAAAAACACTCCCAGGAAAGCTCCAATAAAATGAAATGATTTTTGAAAGGGTCTACGGAGCGTAGACCCTTCCAAACATCATTTCTTTTTTTGGAGCTTTCCTGGGAGTGATTTTTATTGTTGCCCATTGCTATCACTGTTGTCCAGCTGAATTATAATTTTTACACTGTTTCTTGTGGTCATTTTAAAGTTTTATTTGACATTTTGTTCTGTGCACATGTATCACACTGCTCACGTTTTGTAGGTTTCCCCGGTTTTGCTGTACATTGCTGACGGAAATGGTTTCTCTTCCCTTTAATATGCCTTTAACGACAGGTTTTCATTCGCGTTGGAATTGAGCTCTGAAATTCAGCGCGTTGGTGTGAAGGGAGCCTCTCCCCGCCCACTCTCCGCCCATTGACCCCTTCTCTCCGCCCACTCTCCACCTTCTGCGGTGTTTTAACGCGCCGTGGGGGTTTACGATCGTTAACTGCGGTTAACGTGCGTAACGTACACTTAACGATCGTTCGCACATCAGAACGCGTGTTATGACGTGCGAACGATCATTAAGTGTACATTACGCGTGTTATTCACGAATACCGCAGCTTAGTAAACATACCCCTTAGTGTTCATCCACAAAGAAAATAGTTCCAAGAGCAACTTACAGCAAACTCTATTCAACCCTGTTAGGAGATTTAACTCACCGTTTTCTCAGAGATCAAGGCAAGTTCCATTCAGGTACAATAGGTATTTTCCTGTCCCTGGAAGACTTACAATCTAAGAACCCTGTTTACTAAGCATTTTCTCTATAACCCCAAAGAGGCTCCTAACTCCTAAAATCTGCCGTTGCAGAGGCGTGAGGAGAGCAGCCATCACGTCGGGGGTGAGAGCAGGAGCTCCCCCTTCCTCCTTAAGCCCCAATCAGCAGCCATGATGAACGGCATAAAATCTGCCATTGCAGAGGCGCGAGGAGAGCAGCCATCATGTCGGGGGTGAGAGCAGGAGCTCCCCCTTCCTCCTTAAGCCCCAATCAGCAGCCATGATGAACGGCATAAAATCTGCCATTGCAGAGGCGTGAGGAGAGCAGCCATCATGTCGGGGGTGAGAGCAGGAGCTCCCCCTTCCTCCTTAAGCCCCAATCAGCAGCCATGATGAACGGCATAAAATCTGCCGTTGCAGAGGCGCGAGGAGAGCAGCCATCACTTCGGGGGTGAGAGCAGGAGCTCCCCCTTCCTCCTTAAGCCCCAATCAGCAGCCATGATGAATAGCATAAAATCTGCCATTGCAGAGGCGCGAGGAGAGCAGCCATCACATCGGGGGTGAGAGCAGGAGCTCCCCCTTCCTCCTTAAGCCCCAATCAGCAGCCATGATGAACGGCATAAAATCGGCCGTTGCAGAGGCGCGAGGAGAGCAGCCATCACGTCGGGGGTGAGAGCAGGAGCTCCCCTTTCCTCCTTAAGCCCCAATCAGCAGCCATGATGAACGGCATAAAATCTGCCGTTGCAGAGGCGCGCCCGCGCCTTGTGGGCCCACGCCTGAGGGCCTCGCCCGTGGCGTCTGTTGCTGGAAGGTACATTGATGGCTTTAGATGGACTGTCCGTGATTACTTATTGTGGTAACTGTTCAGTGTATATTTCCTTATCTTGCCTATGACTGTCTCTGTCCTTTAATCTGTCCTATCATATAATGGCGTTCTTTTCCTATTTTCCTTGAATGATATAGTATTGTAAACCGCTCTAATGCCTTTTGGCCTGAGCGGTATATCAAATATCAAATCTCTAATAAACATAACTTTGTAGCTGAGGCAATAGAGTGTTAAGCGACTTGCCCAAGATCACAAGCAGTGGGTTTTGAACCAGGTTTCCCTAGTTCTTAACCCACTGCTATAACCCTTAGGTTACTCCTCCAGTCTAACCCTTGTTAGCAGCAGCAATAGTTTTACAACTAATTTTAAAAAATATCAGCTTTCTATTAAGATCAAAACGTGAAGTGTTTCTTCCTGGACTTCTTGTTCATGCTTTTTCTACTCTGAACACATTCCCTCTGACTACTCAGGGTCGATCTCGTGCTGAGAACCCTACTGCACATGTCCAAGCGCTGAGTATGCTCGATGCCCACTCATTTACAGGTTCGGGTTGTTTTCTTTTTATAAATTTTTTAAATCATTTAAAATCCCAAAGCCCCACCCAAGCTTCTCTCATCAGCTGATGACCCACCCAAAGCCTCCTAATACCGTGGCCCCTGAAACTACCCGAGCCATAACCCGCATCATACTCCTCATACCTTCTTCTTTTCCCTTTACCAAAGGAAAGGAAGAACTCCTTTGCATGGCCCTGACTCTAAAGCCCCACAGCTCCACAAGCAACAGCACCATCTACTCCTCCACAACATCAGCACAGGCCCATACTAAGCACAAACTCTAACCCCTTAAAAAAACCCGCAATGTGGTCCAATAACTGCAAGAGTCCAGCACAACATAGCAACCCCGTATCTCACGCAACCAACAATGGTCCGCATCTCTAACCAAGACCCTGGCACCACAGACAGCATTCTTCAGATGCAGCAGGTCCCCTTTTTTGTTGTTTTAAACTTTTACTTTCCAGGTTGTACTAAGACTAGGCCACAACCCATGAAAATCATAGGTAGCATATTTAAAACAAATTGGAGCAAGTATTTTTTTTTACCTAACATACAATTAGGCAATGGAATTTACTACCAGGTATTGTAGTCAGGCAGTTAAAAAGGTTTAGACAAGTTCCTGTAGGAAAAATCCATAAATCATTGCTAGCCTTTAGATTTGGGTAAACCATCGTTTATCCATAGGAGTGAGTAACAAGGAATGGATCTACTCTTTGGGATCCACTGCATAATTATGATCTGGATTGACCACTGCAAGAGACAGAATGCTGGGCTTGATGGTTTAAAGGTGAGGTCAGAGAAGCTGTTGTTGCCAAAAAAGCATCTTTCAGGAAATGGAAAAAAAGAGCCAAATGATGAAAACTGGAAACAGCACAAGAACTGGCAAGTTAAATACAAGGCATTGATAAGACAGGCAAAGAGAGAATTTCAGAAGAAGCTTGCTGTGGAAGCAAAAACGCATAATAAAGAGTTTTTCAAGAAGATTTGTAGCAAAAAACCTGTGAGAGAGTCAGTTGGACCATTAGATGATAGAGGGGTAAAAGCAGCAGTAAGAGGGGACAAAGCTATAGCAGAGAGACTGAATGAATTCTTTGCTTCGGTCTTTACTGAGGAAGAAGTAGGGATGTTACCCATGACTGAAGTAGTATTTAATGGTGATACTGCGGAATAATTGAAAGAAATATCGATACACCGGGAAGATGTATTACAACTATTTGATAAACTGAAGAGTAGAAAATCACCTGGACTGGATGGTATACATCCAAGGGTGTTGAAAGAACTGAAATATGAGATTGCACACCTGCTATTAGTAATCAGTAAACTATCATTAAAATCATCTGTAATACCTGAAGATTGGAGGCCAATGTAACCCCAATTTTTAAAATGGGTTCCAGGGGTGATCTGGGAAACTACAGACCAGTAAGCCTGATGTCAGTACTGGGAAAAATGGTACAAACCATCATAAAGAACAAAATTACTGAACATGTACTGTAGATAGTCATGACTTAATGGGAGACAACCAACATGGCTTTAGACAACAAAGATCTTGTCTTACTAATCTGTTATGTTTTTTGAAGGTGTGAATAAACAGGTAGACAAAGGTGAGTCAGTTGATATAGTGTATCTGGACTTTCAGAAAGCCTTTGACAAGGTCCCTCATCAGAGACTTTTGGGAAATCTACAAAGTCATGGGATAGGAGGCAGTGTACTATTGTGGATCAGGAAATGGTTAAAAGACAGAAAGCAGAGGGTAGGGCTAAATGGCCAATTTTCCCAATGGAGAAAGGTCAGTAGTGGAGTACCCCAGGGATCTGTGCTGGGTCCGCTGCTTTTTGACATATTCATAAATGACCGGGAAAAGGGAATAACGAGTGAGGTTACTAAATTTGCAGATGACACAAAACTATTTAAAGCTGTTAAAACCCATGAGGATTGTGAAAAATTGATAAATTGGAAGACTGGGCATCCAAATGGCAGATGAAATTTAATGTAGACAAGTGCAAAGTTATGCACCTAGGGAAGAACAACCCAAACTATGGTTACACATTAGGAACCACCACCCAGGAAAAAGATTTAGGCGTCATCGTGACTAACATGTTAAAACGCTCTGCCCAGTGTGCAGCGGCAGCCAAGAGAGCAAATAGAATGCTAGGTATCATAAGCAATGTTCCCGCTAACCTGCGTTGGGTCCACTGCCAACATTTCTGGCAGTGGGGGGGTGCAGAGCGATCGACACTCTGCCCCTCCCCCCACTGTCAGGAATGCCGGCGGCAGACCCGGCGCAGATTAAAGAGAACATTGCGAGGGTGTGCGGGTCTAACACATGCCGCAGCACCCTCACAATGTTCTCTTTAATCTGCGCTGGGTTTGCACCCCCCCCCCCTGCCGGCATGAATGGTGACCTAGATTGGCCACTGTTGGAAACAGGATACTGGACTTGATGGACTTTGGTCTGACCCAATGTGGCATATCTTATGTTCTTAAGGATTTGAGATATTCCAGGTGTGTGGCTTAAACATGAATAGATAGTGGTAATATTCAGTCACCATTTGGTTAAGTTTAACCATTTAAGCAGCACAACATGAACAGCTGTCTTAAATGAGTAACATACCCGTTTATGACTGTATATTCAGCTGGTCTACTTAGCAGGTGGAGGCATATTCCATTGTGGTCGTCCAGCCTGGCCCAGAGGTAGATCAGATTCTGATCCCGCGGGATCAGAATCGGGTCTATGGCCTGAATGTGCAGGTCGGGCTCCAATTCCAATCGGCCTGTATGCCCAGCCATATGCCCGGCTACCTCAGTCAGGCTCCTGAATGGAGCGCAGTGCCATAGCGTCCCACCGCCATGGCACCATGGCTCCATTCAGAAGACATGAATGTCAGCTGCCATCTATTTACTTCTTTCCCATGGCCAAGGTCCGGCTGCGGGGAATTTACATGATCCCCCTACCTTTTTTTTTTTTTACCGGGCTTGGAAGCAGGATCCCGTGATGTCCAGGGGGACTTATTCCACCCCTGCAGTGGAATAATCCCCCCTGTCTATGTTCATGGCCCCAGACGTACAGGGCCAACCTCAGAATCGGCCCTGTATGTCCGCGGTCGCAGACCGCTCATGCTTCACCCTTGCTTTGCTTCAGCAATGCCCCCTCCTACCCCCGTCTAAGCCTCACCATACAAATGCGCTGTTCATACGGGGAAGCATTAGCCAGGACCGGCAGGGGAGTGAATAGCGGGGATGGACATCCAAATGAGAAGTCCATCCCCGCTATTCGCTGTACTGAATGACCCCCATAGCGTGGCTGAAATTCCACATGAAAATAAGCAGATCATCTACCATACAGAAACCACCCCAGTAAATATTGGCCTCCAAGGAAATAAGGATACACATTTATTTATTTATTTAACAATCATTTATATCCCGCATCTTCCAGAGTTCAGTTGCGGTTCACAATAAAACAACAATCCACAAAGCAAGAGCTTGGTTTTACATCTAACATCTTGTAACAATAAACGATATAAAGGTTAACAGCGTAAGCGAATACATGACAGTACAAAACTGTCACATAAGGAAGTTAATCTGAATATTTATTTTTGTGTCTTCCTCATGGGCGTGGGTGATGGGTGACACTGAGGTCAGTGCGCAGCATTCAAGAGCTCAGAGGTGAGCTACTGCAGTGATTATGATGAGACGTAGAGGTGGAGTACTTGTTATCTATCGTATTTCTAGAATGTTCTCCTGGCTCAAAAAAAAAAAAAAGTATTGGACCAAAAAGGAAACACACTGCAAGTTGGATGGTTTCAAAGAGGTGGATGTGCTCCACCCTTAAAATAAAAGCCATTTTCAAGAGCTATTTCCACAGAATGGAGCAGATTTTAAATAAATAATTAATTAATTAGTTTTGCAATATCGCATAGGTGGCCACAGTGTAGTTAGAAGTAGACCCTTTGAGAGGGAAGGAACAGCAGGGCCATTTGGCCTGGGCCTCACCTGGCAGCGATGTCATTAAAATATTTTTTACTCCTCTTCCCAAACATTGAGGGGGCCTCACAACGTCAAAGGCTCTGATCTCAGCTGAGCTCTCAAAGGGCCTGGTTAGAAGACACTACTGCCGCCTTGGTCAGCGCATTTCTTGCGCCATCATCTCACACCTGTACAGATATGTTATTTCTTCACGTAAGAAAATGGGTAGGAGCAGTGTGGACTGAGAATTAGGGATTTGCATTTTAGTAATATTTCATTTCATAATAGCACACCTGCTATTGCGAAATGACACAAACGAGAAACAAAATAAAATGAGGAAAAAAAAGAGAGGATGATTTTCTGCCTGAATACCTTTATGAAAAGAGCACGCACTCTGTGAACCTACTTACAGGTTAACTGAGAATCTGATAAAGTGGTGGCTAATGGCACTGTCTAGGAGCAGCAAATCCCGCCCTCCTCTACCTGTATTTCCTTCATTCCTGCTGACTCATCGGATCTGTTTTCAAGAATCTATTGTTTGGGAATCTCTGACACCTGAAGCTTTCAGTGCACTGCTCCTTTGTACTGGGTATAGAAGCTATTCTTCTTTCTTTGAGCAACTGACACGAAAGTTGTTTGAAAGGTGTCACAGCTCTTTCGGAAATATCGGCGGACTAGGGCAGGTAGGAAAGAATGGGAACTGACTTTGGTGATGCTGTATAAATAAGGAAGGGGACCTTTATTAAGGTTATTTGAAAGTATGGAATGTGGAAAGATGTGAGCGTAAGATTGTGTTCAGCGAAACAAGGTTTCAAGTGTGCTGATAAGTCTATAGACATTCTCTGAAGATACATTGTTAAATACCCACTTACAAAAGTTATATCTCTAACACAAATGTTCCTGTAGTTGAGTCTTATCTACCATGCATTTTCCCTTACGCAGAAAAGGGGGGTTTCTGGATAATGTTGCTGAATATCTCTACAGAGTGCAGGGGCAGTCGACGGGTGGATCGAGGGTGATACTGACCCTATCCAGATAAGCACCAGCTGTGATCTAGAGAGCAGAATTTGCAGCCCGCACGTATCTAGATAATTTAGGCTGGCTGAAAACCATGATCTCCGGATAAGTGCTGCTGCTTATCTAGACAGTCGTGCGCAACCCGGATATTCAGTGAGTTTGTCACCGGTTACTGCCACTGAAATCCTGCTGATATTTAAGTGCCACAGCTGACTGCCGTGGCCTTTGATGATCAGACCCAAAGATACTAGACATCTGTATAGAGGCTAATTTTGTAACAGGTCATCTAGATGGGAAAGGGCATATAGAGAGTAATTCTGTAAAAGTCGCCTAGTTTAACGTGCATTGTCACACATGTATTTGGTACCTAGCCTCTACAGTATCATATGTGCATACTTTACAGAATAGGAGCATTTAAGTGGTGAGATACATGCGCCAAATCGAGGTGTGACCCCTTATACCAACCCTACCCTTGGTATAAATGGTATAATGCACCTAAGTTTTAGTATTCTTTAACTTTTATGTGCATAAATTTCTGCTCTGCTTAAGTGCCGCCCAACCTCCGCCCATGTGTTCACCCACTTCAAAACTACCCCGATATGCATAGTTACAGAGCCAGTGCCCATCGCTGCGCAGACGTCCTTGAAACTGTGTGACTTAGGCACGCTGATGGCATGTAAATTTACGCAGCTCATTGGAGATTTGCCTCCCTGTTATCCAACATGTAGAAAGTCAAAAGTCGTATAATTAAACTCTCTATCCATCATCACTAGCTCCATAAAATTATAACTACAAATTCTTTTTACGACTAGAGAGCTTAATTATATGTTACCTTTACAAAATCCCATATGTGCCTAATGAGTCTTTATAAAACTACAGCTAACTCAGAGCCCATTTTCCCTGTGGGATTTGTTTGTGTCTATGAGCCAGAAAGGTTGGGGGCAATGCCTGCATTTTATAAGATATTCCCCTTCTACCCTATTGCAAATGTTGCTTTTTTCTGCAAAATGGCAAAACTTTCCAGACAGCACTTCTAGAATATCAAGTCCAAAACCATAGAAAAGAATTGGACCAGGGCTTGATTCCTGCAGCACACCACTGGTAACACTCTTTCCTCAGAATAGTCTCAATTTATCAGCATCTTTCCTCGCTTCCCACTCAACCAGTTTCTAACCCAGTCAGTCACTTTAGGGCTCATACTAAGGGTGTGCAGTTTATTTATAGATGTCGTCTATGCGGAATTGTGTCAATAGCCGTGAAATCCACGTACATCATATCTAATGTTCTCTCCTGGTCCAAATCTCTCGTCGCCCACTCCATCTATTCTTTCACGTGCAGAATGGATTTAATGGGTATCTCTTTCAATGTTGAGGTAATCTGTCAGTATCACCAAAATGTTTGCTAGTTGCTGCATTATTGTTTGTGCGCCTAGCTGAAAGTAAATAGTGGTGTTTGCCAGTTCCTAACTCAGCAGATTCAAGGTGCCAGGTCAGGCTTAAAAAGGGGCAAACTGCGTTGTGAATAAGCAAGAGAGGATGTGAGAGCTGCAACAAACATCTGTTGGCATTTTCGTGCAAGATGGAAGGATGCAAGTAATTGTTTATGCCATGAGCTTGTAAGATATCGTGCAGTAAAGAAATAAACATGAGAATATTGGGACTGTGAAGGAGATTTGTTATGTGTCACAGTTTTTAAAGAAAGTAAAAAGCTTAAAAGATGAATTTAAGAGCACTTACAATTTTGAAACAACAACAACTGGGTTATTCCATTCTGATAGTCCCTCCTAAGATTATTAAGATATCAAACAATATTTATAGTCATATTGATAAAACTACTATATTGATTAATTAAGAAACATAGAAGCATGTCAGCAGAAAAAGACCATATGGCCTATCTAGTCTGTCCTCCTATGTCAAATACTGCAGTCCCTTATTTTCCTTTAGAGATCTTCTGTGTTTGTCCTATGCTTTCTTGAATTCAGATACTGTCTATGTCTCTACTACCTCCACTGGGGAAACTATTTCAACATATTACTCCCGAGTCTATCCCCTTTCACCCTTATCCTATGCCCCTTGCTGCAGAGCTTACTTTCAATCAAAAGATGATCTCCTCTTGTACATTTATGCCAGGGAGGTATTTAAATATCTCTATCTTATCTCCTTTATCCTGCCTTTCCTCCAACGTATACATATTAATATGTTCAAGTCTGTCCCCATATGGGTTATAATGAAAGCCACTAACCATTTTAGTAGCAGCCCTCTGCACTGACTCCATCCTATTTAAATCCTTTTGAAGGTGCGGTCTCCAGAATTGCACACAATACTCCAAATGAGGTCGCATCAGAGTCTTATATAGCGGCACTATCACTTCCTTTTTTTCTGCTGGCCATACCCCTCCCTATGCATCCAAGCATCCTTCTGGCTTTTGCAGTCGTTTTTTTCTCTTGTTCAGCCCACCTTAAGATCATCAGAAACAATCACCCCTAGGTCCTGCTCTTCTTTTGTGGACAGAAGCACTTCGCCCCTAAACTGTACTGCTCTCTTGGATTTTTGCAGCCCAAATGCACGACCCTGCATTTTTTAGCATTAAATCTCAGCTGCCAAATTCCTGACCATTATTCAAGCTTAGCTAGATCCCTCCTCATGTTATCTACTCCTTCCTGGGTGTCTACTCTATTGCAAATTTCAGTATCATCCGCAAAGAGGCAAACCTTACCCGACAGCCTTTCCGCAATATCACTAACATTGATGTTAAAAAGAATTGGACCCAGAACAGATCCCTGCAGCATACCACTGGTAATATCCTTCTCCTCAGAGGAGCTCCATTTACCTGTACACCTTGTCGCCTCCCACTCAACCATTTTCTAATCCAGTCAGTCACTTTAGGATCCATCCCTAGGGTGTTCGGCTTATTTATAAGTCACCTGTGTGGAATGGTGTCAAAGGCTTTATTGAAATCCAAGTACACCACATCCAGGACTCTCTCTCAGACCAACTCTGGTCACTCAGTCAAAGAAATCAATCAGATTGGTTTGACAAGACCTACCTCTGGTAAACCCATGCTGCCTCTGATCCTGCAGTCCACTGGACTCCAGAAACCTCACTATCCTCTCTTTTAGCAGTTTCCATTAATTTACTCACCACAGAGGTCAGACTAACCAGCCTGTAGTTCATAACCTCATCCTTACTTCCGCTTTTATGTAAAGGGACCAAATGTTCTTTTCTTCAGTCTTCTGAGACCACTCCTGACCCTAAAGAAGCATTAAAAAGTCAGTTAGTGGAACCACTAGAACATCCCCAAGTTCCTTCAATATTCTCAGATTATTCCATCCAGCCCCATTGCTTTGTCTACCTTTAATTTAGCTAGTTCTTCACAAACACAGTCTTCTGAAAATCATTCAAAATCCCCTTCACTTCTGCTTCTATTTGTGGGTGTTTTCAGAGAGCCTGTTTCTAGCCCTTCATCTGTGAACACAGAACAAAAATATTTGTTAAGCAACTCCGCATTATCCTCATCAGCTTCTACATATTTTTCCCCTTCCCCCTTAAGTTCGACAATACCACTTTTGCATTTCCTCCTCTCATTAACATATCTAAAAAATGTCTTGTCTCTCCCAATTTATTGCATTGGCTATTTCTTCTTCTTTTTCTATCTTTGCTTTCCTGACTACTTTTTTACCTTCTCTAAATTTTCCAAATATTGATGCTTATCTTCCTCTCTATGATCTCTTGTATTTTATGAAGGCCACACTCTTTTATTTATTTATTTGGTTTTAAACTGCACTATTCATGATCAGCATGGTTTACAATATAACAACATATTACATGGAACAGTTTACATTGAACATGTGAACAAGTTATAAAACAATTAACAAAATTGACATTAATAGATCAAACAACAGTAGCATGTAAGAATGGGGAACTATTTACAATATAACAGAATCTTGAGTATGATATTGATATTGATGGTCAAGGCTTTAAGTTACATGTTTGTTTGTTTTTTTTTATTTAAGAAACCAGCGCACTATTTGATAGGAGAAAAGATTCCAATGCCGATGTCTCCAGAAAGACAAACTTGGTGCCCTTAAAGGTAACTAAACATTTGCAAGGAAATTTGAGAAAAAACGTGGCACCAAGAGCTAAACGCATGGCTTCAACACCAAAAAAGCCTTACGACGTAGCTGAGTTTTCCTGGAGACATCGGGAAAGATACTAATCTTCTCTCCACAAAAAGCCGATGCTTTATTTAAGAAATATAAACGCATCACAGCATTTTTATCAACTTCGGAGGTAAAAGACACCAGTAGGGTAGCTCGAGTGGAAATTTTATCTTGAGAAGACTCAATAAATTCTGAAATATTCAGGGACTCCTGAGATATAACTGGGGCTAAAGTGTTTTATATTCCTTTTAAAGGGGCTTCTGAAGCAGGAGGCTCTGCTGATTTAGCCCCAAGTTACATGGTTGAAAGCAAGATGGAATAGGTGTGTTTTGATGGCTTTGCAAAAGGTGGCCAAATCTGAAATGAGACGAATAGGAGCGGGTAGGGAGTTCCATAGTAGAGGGGCGAAGAGGAAGAAGGCTCTGTTCATGGCACATTGGGAGCTTTTTCTAGCTATGGACGGGATGGTAAGAGTGTTTGCCATATTTGTTCTTCTTGCTCTGTTGTCCGGAGTCCAGTGTAGGAGATCTTCCAGTGAGGATGCGGAAAGGTGATTGAGAATTTTAAATGTTATCAGGAGAGTTTTGTACTTAAGTCCACTGCTTATCAGGAGCCAGTGTAGATGGATTAGGAGAGGAGTTACATGTTCGTATCTGGAAGCTCCATAAATGGTTTGTGCAGCAGTATTCAATGCTAATTATAAAGGATGGAGGGAATATCCAGGAAGACCATTGGCGTAGTCGAAGAGCAGAGTGATAAGGGCTTGGAAGACAGTGCGGAAGTCAGTAGGCTCCAGTAAGGGTCAGAGATGATGGAGGGAACGTATTTTATGATAGACAACCTTTGTGATATTGCTTATGTGGGGCTCCATGTTTAAGAACTGGTCCAGAGTGACGCCCAGATATCTAACCTCATGATTAGAATTCAGATCAGCATTCTTAACATGTAGGGTTGTCGGAGGTATGAATGTTGGGACTTTTGTGATAAAAAGGACTTCTGTCTTTTTATAATTCACTTTCAGGTTGTGCATAGCTAGCCAGTCAGAGACAGCATTGAAACAGTTGATGATTCCAGTGAAGTTTGGGTTTTCTGTTGAAAAATGGAGTGTAGAGAAGCACATCATCTGCATAGATGTGATAAAGAATGCTGAAGGATTGTATGATTGTATATATTGGTTGTACATATATGTTAAATAGCAAGGCGGATAGGGAAGAGCCCTGCGGTATTCCTTGTGTTTGCTGATACATATCCGATGTTTGATTGCCCATACAAACTTGTTGTTGCCGATCTGTTAGATATGAGCGACACCAATCTAGCGCTGAACTCTGAATGCCCTTAAGCTTAAGCAGATTAATCAATTGGCTGTGACAGACTGTATCAAAGGCTGAAGCAATATCCATGAATATCAAGATAAAGCCCTGTTTCGGATTATTTAAGCCTAAAATCAGGTTATCAAATAAGGATGTGAGCAAAGTCTCAACACCATGATGTTGTCGAAAACCATGCTGTTGCAGATCAAGTGGTGCATGGCAATCAATATGGTCTTGTATTTATTGCTGTACTATCTTCTTCAGTATTTTAGACAAGAAAGGAAGACTAGATATGGGATGATAGGAGTTTGGGTCCTGTGGATCTAGCTTGGGATTATTTAGGAGAGGTTTGATTGTGGCAGTTTTTTAGTGATACTGGGACAATACCCTTGTTGAAGGATAGGTGGATAATCTTGGCGATGTGGAGCTTAATTCAGGGCAAGTAGATTTGATCCAATGAGAAGTGCATGGATCAGTGGGCAAGGTGGTAGAATTAAGACCTTTTAATACATTTTCAATTTGTTTGGGGGAGTATGGGTAGAAATGGCTTAGAGTGGGGATATTGGTGCTTTCAGGCAATGGAGTGTCTGTGCAGATGTCTCCCATATTGTTGAGGGTTGCTTTGGTTTTATTGTGAAAGTGAATGGCAATGTCTTGAAGATGGATTAAATTATTTGCTCAAAGCAGTGATGATTCATTTGTAAGGGATCGAATTAATCTAAAGAGCTCACGGGGCTTGTTGAGAAAGCGCATAAGAAAATTTGTATGGTAGTTCTTCTTCTTTAGCATAATGGAAAGGCGGTGTTCTTGCAAGGCCTTCATGTATAATTCTTGGTCATGGGGGAGCCTGGAGTTGCGCTATTTTCTCTTGAGCTTTCTGAGATTCTTTAAAGATTTGCACAGATCAGCTGTAAACCAGATAGCCGTATGCATCCTATTATTCAGGTATTTATGCTGGGTTAATAGTGCAGCTTTTTTAGGGTAGCATTCCAAACATGTATTACTTCAGTTAAGTCAGTGGATTCAGAGTCGGAGTAAAGGTCAGGTAGAGTTTCTGCAAGGAATAACTCTCTGTTGAATGGTTTAAAATAATGAGCAGGTGGTAATTCAGTATTAACAGGAACTTTCGAGACTGGTATGTTGAAAGGGATATGAAATAAGATAGCTTTGTGGTCTGACCAGGGTACTGGGAAGACTTGTGGTTGTACAATGCTGTTTGTACCGAATGTATAGGGGGGTGCAAAGATAAGGTCCAATGTGTTACCTTTAGTGTGAGTAGGGGCATGTATTAGTTGCTGATAATTTAGAGCAGACATAGCATCCAGAAAAGTTATGGAGTTCTTGTTTGATAGAACTGGGAGATTGAAGTCGCCTAGAATCCAGAGAGGTTTGGACTGTGGTGAGTGGTTACAGATTAGATCTAGTGTTATGGAGAGGTTGTCAGTACAGGTAGAAGGGGCACGATAGAAAAGTGTTGTTGCTATTTGCTTATTTGCTTTCATGATGGCATCGAGGCTGCTAGTATTATGGGAGAAGAGGCATTGGAATTGTAGGTCAGATCTAGCCATTATGAGCCTCCACCTCTTTTGTTAGTTCTTGGGCAGTTGAAGATCTCATAGTTTTGAAGCTTGAGCTGATTAATAAGTACTGCATCAGTATCAGGAAGCCATGATTCCGTGATGAAGATTATGTCTAGCTTATGATTCTCCACATAGTAACCAATAACCGGCCATTTCTTCCTAATGGATCTTGCATTTACAAGCATGCATGTTAGAGCTTTTTCGGCTGTGGACTTCTGAGTGAGAGATTTTCCTGATGGCTGGCATATGATATGGATAAGATGTTGGTGTCTTATCAGACGTGGTTGTCTCATAGTGGCGAAGACATCTTCTTGTTTGTTTCGGCCAAAGCCATGTATAGTGGAAATTAAGCTATGTTGGTGTGAAAATGAATCAACAGAAATGAAGATAGGGCAAGACCATATAGGCATAGGACGAAGGGCATATAGTCAGGCATTGTGATGACGAGTGGGATAGTGGTTAGCCAGTTAACAGTAGGTGGAGGTTCTTATAGGTGTAGCAGGGAGTGGGAGACAGCTATAATGATCTACTCTTTTTCTTCACCTTTTCAACTACATCTATTGAGAACCACAGTGGCCTCCTTTTCCTTTTACATTTATTTATCTTTCTAACAAAAAGGTTTGCTGCCCTTAAAATATCTCCTTTCAGTTTTGCCCATTGCTTTTCTACATCCCCCAGTTGTTCCCATCCTGCTAACAACTCTTTGAGGTATTGTCCCATCTTGGCAAAGTTAGTTTTCCTAAAGTCTAAGACCCTTGCTTTTGAATGGACTTTCAGTCCTAGTCCTAATACTGAACCACACTATCGGGTGATCATTGGATGTAATATGATCTCCCACTATAACATCAGAAACATTTTCCCCTTGGATATCACCAAGTCCAATATGGACCCTTCATGTTTGGGTTCTGTTACCAGTTACCGGAATTGTTCTCTGTAGAGAATCCAGGATCTTATTTACCTCTAGATGACACCACTACACAACATACTGTACTGTTTCAGCATCAGGGGCGGCTCAAGACAATCTGCTGCCTGAGGCAAGGGATGAGATGGTGCCCCCCCTGCAATCGGGGGGGGGACTTTCTCAAAACTCCAGTCAGTTACTGAACCAAACCAAAAAGCCAATTAGATTACATGAAGGAAATGCAAGAGTTTGCACACCAACGAACTAAAAAAAAGAGAGAACCACAGCACAGTTTATAAAATTAAATTATAACTAATTTTTTATTTTGTTGTTATAAACTGCCTTCAATGTCAGTATCCATGGGTTAAGGAAACCACTGAAGAAGGTCACTGCGAGGTCTAAGGTTACTTTAAAAGAACTATAGAGGTCTCTGGTTTTATTTATTTACATTCTCTTATATACCGCGCTATTCTGCATCAATGCGGTTTACATTGAACAAACTGAAATTATATTGAACAGGGCATTATAACTTGGAGATAACTATTTTACAGGGAACATGGGCTATGGAGGGTTAAGTGGCTTACCCAAGACCACCTGTGGGACTAGAAACCCCAGTCCTTCTGGCCCAAGGTTGCTGTCCTCAGTGGGATTTGAACCCCGACCTTCCGGCCTGAAGTACCTTGCCCCAACCACTAGGCCACTCCTCCACTCCACTCTGGTTGAGGCTGGGAAAATGTTGACTGTTTAACAATTTCAAGATTATTCTATAAACATGGCCTCTATGGGAAGATGGCAAGAAAGGAACCACTACTGAAAGAAAAGGGTGCTCTTCCCCTTGGAAGTGTTGAGAAAGTACAGCTCCCAACCTGTTAGAGGTGTCTATCTGTAAAAGGAACTCCCTTGAAAAAAATATCCCTTTTAAAATTGGTTCCTCGCATAAATAAACTCTCTTGTAATTTTTTAAAGGATTGGAGCGCATTGGATGTCCATCAGATCTGGTTGGGATGGGAGGCTTTTAACATGTCAGTTAAAGCTGTGTCTCTCTGGGCAAAGCCTCCTGAGCAAAAACCTTCTATAGTACCCCACCAAGCCAAGGAAATGTCTCAACTGTTTCTTAATCTGGGAGAGCGGGAATGTTTGAATGCTGTTATCTTTAGTAAGTACCCTAAGTACTTAACTTCTCTCTAGGTAAAAGAACACTTTTTGGGTTTATGGAGAGATCAGCCCTTTATAGGGCTTCTAACACCATCACAATGTGAGGTAGATGATTCTCCCAGTCTAAACTAAAGATGACAATGTCATCTTGATAAGCCACTACGTATTTAATGTGATGTCATAGAATAATATTTACTATTACAAAAATAATTGCTCAAATTCAAATGCAAAAGATACCATGAATAATCAAAGGAAAAGGGTCTCAGAAAGAATGAGGAAGGGCCATTACAGGCTACAACACTTTATAGACCTGAAGACTCACTGAAAAAATGGTTAAGAAAATTTCAGTATCATAATGCTCATGTTTAAATTTCAGATATTCTTGGCTTTTAGCATGAGAAAAGCAGATTAATCGCTGCATGCTGTATGCTGAACTCCCCCGAAGAAGCCGCATCAGCGGTGAAACGCAACAGCGCTTAGAATTTGCGTCGGGAGCTGGGAGATTCATCCTAACGTTAACCATTTTTTCAGATAAGTCTTTTTGACTTTCATAATTAAACTACAAAAGTTGGGATTCTCTACCCAGTTCAAGAAATCGAGTCACAGGAGAGTAAATTAAAGTCTGCAGTTATAAGCACTTTTTATGTACTACAAGGAATATATGGGTCCTTGATGTAAAGAAGGGGATAGTGAGTCTTCAGGTCTATAAAGTGTTGTAGCCTGTAATGACCCTTCCTCATTCATTCTGAGACCCTTTTCCTTTGATTATTCATAGTATCTTTTGCATTTGAATTTGAGCAATTATTTTTGTAATAGTGTCTACATTGCTCTATAAACCCCCGGTTTTGTTCTTTTATAGAATAATATTTACCAGGCACTGGCAAGTAGCCACAGCACCATATAGCCCAAAGGGCATTTGGAGAAACTGAAACAATCCCTTAGGAGTACAAAATGCTGTTTTGGGTCATCCGGCCCTTGATAGGGGGATCTGCCAATAACCTGTTGTCAAATCAAAAGTGGTTAGATATTGGGTGGTTCCTAACTTATCCAGTAATTCATTCACCCAGGGCATGGGTATGCGTCAAATGGGGACACTGCATTGACTTGCCTAAAATCGGTGCAGAGAGGATAAAGTGCCAAGAAGGAGGAGGTGGTCAACAGTATCAAAAGCAGCAGAAAGATCGAGAAGGATGAGACTTGAGTAAAGGCCTTTGGACTTAGTGAGGAACTGATCACTAGAGACTTTGGCAGAGCCATTTTAGTAGAATGAAATGGACGAAAACCAGATTGAAGTAGATCAAGGAAGGCTAGAGAGGAGAGAAATTTGAGACAGCAGCGGAGATCTGCACATTCAAGAATTTTGGAAATGAATAGGAGAAGGGAGATGGGTTGATAATTAGAAGGACAAGTAGGGTCAAGTGAGGGGTTTTTGAGGAGAGGAGTGATTACAGCATGCTTGAAGACTGCAGGGAAGGTTGCAGTGGAAAGCAAAAGGTTGAGAATATGTGAGATGAAGGGGATGACGGAGGAGGAGATGGAGTTGTTGAGATGGGTGGGGATAGGATCAGAAGAACAGGTAGTGAGTTTTGAGGAGGAAAGAAGAGAGGTTTCCTCAACAGAGAATTTAGAAAAAGGATGAAAGGATGATAGAGTTTGAGGAGAAAAGTTGGTAATGGAAATGGGGGAGAAGGGGTAAAGAAGATTCAGTGGGCCTTCCCAGTGCACAGAGTGTTTCAAGAGATGATTCAAGAGGAGTGGAATGTTACGGAAGCCCCATTGAAAGGCGCCCATTGAAAGGGTCATGGGGCGCCTCTATCCTCTGTTGGATCAAGACAGAGAGGTTTTCAAATCGCCTAAGGTGGATGCTGCTGTCTCAGCGGTGACCAAGAAAACAACCATCCCGGTGGAAGGTAGCGCTGCCCTTAAGGACAGTCAGGACAGGAAGTTAGATGTCCTGTTGAGGCAGGTCTTTGACGTTAACGCCGTTTCCATGCAGGCGGCTATTTGCGGCGCATGGGTGGCTAGAGCATGCCTCCTCTGGGCGCAGCAGATGCAGGAGGGTCAGCCCGGTGCCCTGGCAGGGGAGGCGGCTCGGTTGGAGTCCGGGGCGGCTTACCTAGCGGACATTCATTATGACCTTATGCGAGGCTTGTCCAAGAGTATGGCCTCGGCGGTTGCGGCGCGGCGGTACCTGTGGCTTCGCAATTGGGTGGCAGATTCCTCCTCTAAGTCTAGGCTAAGTAAGCTGCCCTTCAAAGGTCGGCTTCTCTTTGGGGAAGATCTGGAGAAGCTGGTAAAGGAGCTAGGCGAGTCCAAGGGGGGTAGGTTGCCAGAGGACAAGCCTAAGCCGTCCCGTGAAGCCCCGGGAGGTCGGGGTCAGTTTCGGGACTCGCGCTGCTTCCATTCCCAGAAGTTTTTTCCAGGCCAAAGGGGTCATTTTTCCAGCAGAGGCCAGGGGTTTCGAGGCTTCCGGGGAGCCGGTAGAGGCTTCAGTTCTTCCTCCTCCCCTGCCGCGACTAATTTTAAGAAAGCGCAATGAGATGAGGGGGGCCCAGTCGTCCCTTCCCCCAGTGGGAGGACATTTGCGGGAGTTTTACTCTGCCTGGGCCCAAATCACCACAGATCAGTGGGTGCTGGAAGTCATTCGGGACAGTTGCGCTCTGGAGTTCCAGCGTCCCATGCGGGAATCCTTTGTACAGTCTCCAGGAAGATCGTCAGCAAAGCGGTTGGCACTGCAGGAGACGGTGCAGTGTCTTCTGGACCTCAGGGCGATAGCTCCCGTTCCCGCAGACCAGTCCGGGTGCGGTCGTTACTCCATTTATTTCATTGTGCCGAAACGCGGCGGCGGAGTCTGGCCCATTCTGGACCTCAAGGCGGTCAATCGCTGCCTGAGGGTGTCCCATTTTCACATGGAAACTCTTCGCTCCGTCATAGTGGCGGTTCAGCGGGGAGAGTATCTCACGTCCCTAGATTTGTCAGAAGCCTATCTTCATATGCCCTTCAGGCGGGACCATCACCAGTTTTCTCCGGTTTGCGGTGCCCTCCGGTCATTATCAGTTCCAGGCGCTGCCCTTCGGGCTAGCCACGGCGCCGTGAGTCTCTACCAAAGTGATGGTGGTGGCCGCGGCTGCTCTGCGCAAGGAAGGTATTCTCGTTCACCCCTACCTAGACGATTGGTTGATTCCGGCGAAATCTCGGGAGGAGAGCGTGCGGGTCACGGCCCGGGTGGTGGCCTTCCTAAAAAGCCTGGGTTGGGTGGTCAATCTGACAAAGAGTCACCTGACGCCCTCCCAGAATCTGGAGTACCTCGGGGCGCGCTTCGACACGCGGGTCGGCCGGGTGTATCTCATGGAGCAGCGTGCACGGAGTCTGCGTCGGTTGTTGAGGGCATTCCTGCGGCGAAAGGCTCCTTCGGCGTGGAGTTACCTTCAGGTGTTGGGCACCATGGCGGCAATAATAGAGATGGTGCAGTGGGCCCGCGCCCACATGCGGCCCTTGCAGAGGGCCTTGCTACGCCGCTGGTCTCATCAACGGGACTCGTTGTCGAGTCGGCTGGTCTGTCCGGAGGAGACTCGTCAGGCTCTCCTTTGGTGGTTGCTACCCGAGGCGCTGGTGCGCAGAAAGGATCTGGAAGCCCCGGTCTGGGAGGCGGTGATGACAGACGCCAGTTTGCTGGGCTGGGGGGCTCACTGTCAGGGCCGCTTTGCACAAGGGTGCTGGAACGCTCAGGAGAAGACGTGGCCTATCAACCGTCTGGAGTTGCGAGCGGTGTATCTGGCAGTGCGGGAGTTCCAGCCGTTGCTCGCAGGAAAGGCGGTCCGGGTGTTATCCGACAACGCGACAGCGGTGGCGTACATCAACAAACAGGGCGGCACAAGCAGTGTGGCGTTAAAGACAGAGGCCGAAGTGCTGTGCACCTGGGCAGAGTCCAACCTCCGCGACCTGTCGGTGGCGCATGTCACCGGGGTCGACAATGTGGAGGCCGATTTCCTCAGCCGGGTGCGGGTGGATCCAGGGGAATTGGTTCTGCACCCGGACGTCTTCGACATGATTGTGCGCAGGTGGGGGTCGCCAGTCATGGATCTCATGGCGACGTTCTCATCCGTGAAGGTCGGTCGTTTCTTCAGCAGACGCAGGGAACGGATGTCCGAGGGTCTGGATGCTATTCTGCAGGTCTGGCCGGAGGGACAGCTGCTCTATGTCTTCCCCCCGTGGGCCATGGTGGGGAGAGTCCTGCAAAGGCTGGAGAAGTTTCACGGTCAAGTGATCCTGATAGTGCCGGATTGGCCGCGCCATCCTTGGTACCGGGACTTGGTCCGGTTGTTGGTGGCAAAGCCTTGGCGTCTTCTGTGCAGAAGGGATCTCTTGTCACAGGGACCTCTTGTCATGCCGCACGTGGATTGGTTCTTGCTTACGGCCTGGCTATTGAAAGGGCTAGGTTGAAATCCCGAGGGTATTCGGGAGCGGTTATTGCGACCTTGTTGAAGTCTAGGAAGCGCTCTACTTCGTTAGCTTATGTCCGAGTTTGGCGCATCTTCGAAAAGTGGTGCACGGTACACCACGGCGAGGCCCTAAAGGCTACTCTTCCACAAATATTAGAGTTTCTGCAGGATGGTTTCGACAAGGGCTTGGCGGCATCGTCCTTAAGGGTTCTGGTAGCGGCTCTGTCTTGCTACAGGGGCAGGGTCACAGGCCAGGCGCTCAGAGCTCAGCGAGACGTGAAGCGGTTTCTCCGGGCGGTAGCGCTCGTAAGGCCCCCGGTCAGGCACATTGTTCCTAAATGGCATCTGCCCTTCGTTCTGGATGCGTTGGAACGCGAGCCCTTTGAGCCTTTGGCGCGCGCGTCTCTTAAAGATCTTACTTTGAAGGTGGTGTTCTTGGTGGCGGTCTGTTCAGCTAGGCGGGTGTCGGAGCTCCAGGCTCTTTCCTGTCGGGAGCCGTACTTGTCCTTTTTTACGTCTAAGGTCGTCTTGCGGCCAGTGCCGGCTTTTCTTCCAAAAGTGGTCTCGGCGTTTCACCTCAACCAAGAGATTTCCTTGCCGGTGTTCCCTGCCGCTGCCAAGGGAGCTTCGGCTAAAAAGTTGCATCTGCTGGATGTCCGACGGGCGTTGAAGAAGTATCTACGGCGTAAAAAGAGTTTTCGGAAGTCGGACAGGCTCTTTGTTCTTTTCGCGGGTCAGCGAAAAGGTGAAGCGGCATCTAAGGCGTCTATTGCGCACTGGATTAAAGAGGCCATTGCGTCAGCTTATGTTTTGAGAGGTAGGGTGGTGCCGGAAGGTTTACGGGCACACTCCACTAGGGCTCAGGCTACTTCCTGGGCGGAGGTTCGTTTGGTGTCGCCAGCAGACATTTGTAAAGCGGCAACATGGTCCTCCCTGAATTCTTTTGCTCGACACTATCGACTGGATGTGCATATGCGGGAGGAGACCTCGTTTGGTACAGCTGTTCTGCAGGCTGGTTTGCCAGGTCCCGCCCGTGTTTAAGTTTTTCACTGCTCTGGTACAGACCCAGAGGTTCCGGGACTAGACCGGGGACACGATCAGGAAGGTAAAGTTAGACTTACCTGCTAATTGTTGTTCCTGGAGTGAAACCAGTCTAGTCCCGTATCCCTCCCAGGTTTCATTGGTAAACCGGTGCCCGCAGGTCTCGTGACAGGTCGCACAGGTAAGACCAGATTCCTTTCTTCTGTCAGTAAAAAAAAAAAAAAAAAATGCCAGCTAACAATTTCTGGTTACTTTTCAGACTTCATCTCTCCTATGCTGAGTGAGGGAGTGGTCTGTGCAAAGGTTTTCGGTCACAGTTTGATGTAGGGGCTTGGGTGCCCCTATGGGCGTTTGGGAGGAGGACTAGTTCTGTTGTATTTTCACTTAATGCATAGTTTCTTACTTGTTTCTCCGCCGAGTCTGCTTTGTCAATAGGTTACTGGTCACGGGGGGGCGGACTCCGGGAAGATATACCCTTGATGTCACAAAAAGGGGAGTTTCTCAGTCTCCAAGCTGCTAGATGAGATGGGGAACCCAGAGGTTCCGGGACTAGACTGGTTCCACTCCAGGAACAATAATTAGCAGGTAAGTCTAACTTTACCATAGTAGTAGTAGTACTGTCTGATTTCGATACCAACGTAACTGGCCTCACTCAGGGACTTTGTGACTCTTCAATGACCCCTATTTGTAGCATTTCCTCCAGCTATTTCTTTACTTCCTTGCACTTTATTTCTAGTAGCTTATAGGGACACTGACATACCACCATTCGTGGAGGAATAATAATATTATATTCCACTAGAGTGTTTTGACCCAGGAGTGGAGAAATCACATTTGAAAACTCCTTCACTAAGTTCTACACTTGACCTTTTTGCCAAGAATTTAAATGTTTACTAATCTTGATCTGACCAGTTTCTTGGAGATCCAAGAGTGATGGGTCAAAGTCTTCTTCGGTCTCCTCATTGAGGGCTACCAATACTTCACGTTCTAACCAGGCTTTTAATAAATTAACATGGTATGTTTCCAGACACCCTCTGCTATCCTGTACCTTTATAATTTGCAGGGCCTAATTTTTCTTTGATTACCATAGGCACTTTCCAACGTCCTACAAATCTGTGAGGTGCTGATGGCACAACACTAAAACTTTTTAGCCTTCCTTAAATTCATGATTATGACTATTCTTCTCATAGTAAGTTTTTGGTTTCTGTTGGCTGCGGATTGAAGTCACAAAAGTCTGGAGCGAGGTGACTCACAGTAGGCACTATAAACTTTATTGAAGTGCAGGTAAAATTCTGGTATAGTACCCTATGGCAATATGAACTTTATTAAAGTGCACATAGAATTCTAGTATAGTGCATTTCAATAAAGTTTATATTGCCTACTGTGAGTCACCTCCCTCCAGACTTTTCTGTTTGTGTGTTTTTTGAGTGTGAGTGCTTTTGCTTGGGACGGTGTGGATTAAATTCATCCATGCCCAGTCAGTTACCTTCCTTCCTGTCCTGCAGACCTACCAGGTATGGAACTATCTTCTGAGGAGGTACACCTCCTGCTCTATATGCAACTCCTTAAGCACCTCTAACCAGAGCCGTCCCGTCCATTGAGCAAGAATGTTTTTTGCACAGGGCCCCGCATTTCAGGGGGCCCCGCGCAAAAAACATTTTGCATCAGCCCAGCTAGGTTAAAAAAAACCACAAACCGGCTGCTGCTCCCGCTGTCACCGTGGCAGCAGCAGAATCGACCATCCCGCGGGGCCCCCCCTGCCCTGCAGAGTCCTCCATGTGGCCTCAGCGTCGGCTGTCAGAGCAGCGCGAAGAGAGAGCTTCTCCTCTCGCGGCTCTGTTAGTCCCGCCGCGGGGCTGATGGGATTTCCCATCAGCCCTGTGGTGGGATTAACAGAGCCACAAGAAAGGGAAACGTTCCCTTCGCGCGGCTCTGAAAAGCCCGTGCTGAGGGAACTGAGGCCGCATGGAGAAGTCTGCAGGGCAGGGGGAGGGGGCCCGCGGGATGGTCGATTCTCCTGCTGCCAAGGCGGCAGCTGCAGCCGTTTTGTTTTTTTTACCCTCGCGGGGCTGTGGGGGGGGAGGGGGTTAGGACTGGTAATAGGCTATGGGGGGGTTAGGACAGGTAATGGGCTATGGGGGGGGCTATGGGGGGCTAAGACTACAAGTGGGCTGATGGGGGTGTGTTAGGACTGGTAATGGGCTATGGGGGGCCTCAGACTGAAAAATGGGTGATGGGGGATTAGGAGATTAGGACTGGAAGTGGGGTGATGGAGGGTTTAGGACTGGTAATGGGTTATGGGGGGGCTAGGACTGGAAATGGGCTGATGGGGGGGTTAGGAGTAGTAATGGGCTATGGGGGGGCTAAGACTGGAAATGGGCCAATGGGGGGGGGGGTAGGACTGGGAGTGGGCTGATGGGGGGGTTAGGAATGGTAATGGGCTGTGTGGGGGGGTAAGACTGGAAATGGGCTGATGGGGGGGTTAGGACTGGTAATGGGTTATGGGGGGCTTAGGACTGGTAATGGGCTGGGGGGTTTTGCTAGGACTGGAAATGGGCTGAGTGGAAGGGGGGCTTGAACTGCAAATAGCTGATGGGGCAGGTGCTTGGAATGGAAATGGGCTGAGTTGAAGGGGGGCTTGAAACTGCAAATAGCTGAAGGGGAGGGGGGCTTGGAATGGAAATGGGCTGTGAGGGGAGGGAGCTAGGACTGGAAATGGGCTGAGTGGGGGGAGCTAGGACTGGAAATGGGCTGATGGAGGGGCTAGGATAGGACTGTTGGGGGTGCTAAGATTGGAAATGGGCTGTGGTGGGGGCTTGAATTAAAATGGACTCATGGAGGGGCTAGAACTGGAAGTAGGCTCATGGGGGGCTTGGACTGGAAATGGGATGAGTGGAGGAGAGCTAGGATTTGACATGGGCTGATGGTGGGGCTAGGAAAGGACTAGAAATGAGCTGATGGGGGGCTGGGATTGGAAATGTGCTGATGGAGGGACTCGGATAGGACTGGAAATGGATGGGCTAGGATAGGATTGGAAATGGGCTGATGCAGGGACTAGAAGGGAGCGGATGCTGGGTGGGGCTGGAACTAGAAGGGAGCTGATGTTGGGGGAGGATTAGAATGGGATGGAGCTGAGAGAGTGAAATGGAGAGGGAAAAATATTTTGTGTGGGAGGGAAGACAAGTCTACAATTGGCCGGATATTGGGAGAGTAAGTGGGGATTAAGGATGGAGGGGTAAAATTTGAGTGGATGAAATAGGAATGAGGAAAGAGCAAAAGGAGAAAGATTAGCATGTTAAAGCAGATGTAGAGAGAGAATGGAAAAAAAACTAGAAGAGAGAAGAAAGGACAAAGTACAACAGTTAGCAGAAGACACGAAGAAACCAGAAGAAAGTGGCTGGAGCAATTGCCACTGAAAAAAAAATGCACAAAAGGTAGAAAAATATCTCTTTATGTGCATCATTAACGTCTGTGCTTTGTTTAGTACAAGAAGAAATTAATTTATGGTTTTATTTCTACAGTGTTGTACATTTCCAAGTTTGGCTTTTGGGGTTCCCAGTTTAATTATTGTCTTCCTGTTTTCTAAATTGTGATTCCTTGTTTGGTGATGGTCTATGTTCTGCATGTGTAACTGAGCTGAGGTATTCTGTTTATATAATTCCTATTTGACATTGCCACTTATTCTCTTTCCCCAGTAGGTCATGTATTGTTGTTCTCTGAAATGTATTGGTTTAATATTTGCAGTGTTGCCTTTTGATAGGTAGGGTATGGTGCTTTTTGAGTCCTGGTAGTGCTGTTAGGATACGGCGGGTTTGCTATGGGTTCTAAATGGGTTCTAAATGGGCAGTGTTTGTAGTAGTTCCTAATGTGCCTGGCGGTTGGTACTGGATAATAGTAATGTAGAAATCTTTTAATCTTTCTTTATCCATATACTCATTAAGGGGCATGTTTACTAAAAGTTAGTGTATGCAAATATTTATGCAAATGAGGCACCTTATGCAAATGAGGCCCCACACCGAGTCTCCGCACATTGCCCCGCACCCCCCCTTGGCCGCCCCTGCCTCTAACAATCCCCTAGAGGTTCTCCCAAGCATAAGTTCAAATGGGGATACCTCCAGGGAAGCTTGCACCACCTCAGGAGTAGCAAACAGCATAAAAAGCAGCAGTTGGTCCCAATCCACACAAGGGCCAGGAGTGAGTAGTCATCTAGCAGTTAGACCAGCAACCTAGGATCAGAAAGAGCAAGGTTCAAATCCCACTGACTCTCCTTGTGGTCTTGAGCAAGTCACTTAATCCTTCATTACCAAAGGTACAACCCTAATTATAAGCCTCCTGGGGACAGGGAAGTACCTACAGTACCTGATTGTAAGTCACCTTGAAAGGCATAAGTTAAATACTAAACAATTAACAAACCTTTCTAGCATGCTTTTCAAGGATTGGTTATACCATCCACCAGCCCATTGGTCTGGGGATGATAAGCAGTGGTATGTATGTGTTTTATGCGAAACATCTGCCACAGTTATTTTAAGGTCCCAGGCATGATACTGTTCCCCTGGTCGGTGAGGACCTCCCAGGGAAATTCCATTTGGGCAGAATAGTTTAACCAATTCCCATGCTATGGTTCTTGCTGAGATAGAACAGCGGGCAACGGCCCAGGGAAAGCATGTTGCATTGTCCACTGTTACGAGGATAAACCAATGTCATCTGGCACATGGTCCGTTGGACCTATAACTATTCCCGAGAAAAGCTCCTTTATTACAGGTAAGGTAACCAAAGGAGCTTTTGGTGGAAAAATGTTAGTAACTCTTTGACATTTGGGCTAGACCGGTCATAAATCTCGTACCTCTTTATGAACACTAGGCCAAACAAATTGTGCCAGAGCCAACAACATAGGACAAAACATTTTAGAAACAACTAGCTGTGGGCGTTAACCTAAAAAATAGCCCCTGTTTAATAACAAAGTGGGCTCCTGATCCCTGTGTCCCTGACTGAGCAGCCACCCATGTCTGGCATAGGACTGGGGGAGCCTTTTATTCAGCCATAAACAGGGGCGGCCCAAGGGGGGTGCGGGGCCATGTGCGGAGACTCGGTGCGGGGCCTCATTTGCATAAGTGGCCTTATTTGCATAAATATTTGCATAATGTTACCATACACTAACTTTTAGTAAACATGTCTCTTAATGAGTGTATGGATAAAGAAAGACTAAAAGATTTCTACATTACTATAATCCAGTGCCAACCGCCAGGCACATTAGGAACTACTACAAACGCTGCCCATTTAGAACCCATAGCAAACCCGCTGTATCCTGACAGCATTACCAGGACTCACAAAGCACCAGTCCCTACCTATCAAAAGGAAACACTGCAAATATTAAACCAGTACATTTCAGAGAATACTGGGGAAAGAGAACAAGTGGCAATGTCAAATAGGAATTGCATAAACAGAATACCTCAGCTCAGTTACACATGCAGAACATAGACCATCACCAAACAAGGAATCGCAATTTAGAAACAGGAAGGCAATAATTTAAACTGGGAACCCCAAAAGCCAAACTTGGAATGTACAACAACACTGTAGAAATAAAACTATAAATCAATTTCCTCTTGTACCAAACAAAGCGCAGACGTTAATGATGCACATTTCCCAGAACTTTCATATTCCAGTTAATAAATTCAAAATAAAGAGATATATTTCTACCTTTTGTGCATTTTTTTTCAGTTGCAATTGCTCCAGCCACTTTCTTCTGGTTTCTTCATGTTTTCTGCTAACTCTCCATCGTCTGCTGTCCATTTGTCCTTTCTTCTCTCTTCTAGTTTTCTTTCCATCCTCTCTCTCTACATCTGCTTTAACATACTAATCTTTATCCTTTTGCTCTTTCCTCATTCTTATTTTCATCCACACAAATTTTACCCCTCCATCCTCAATCCCCACTTACTCTCCCAATACCCAGCCAATTGTAGATTTTTCATCCCTCCCACACAAAATATTTTTCCCCTCTCCATTTTACTCTCCCAGCCCCATCCCATTCTAATCCTCCCCCAACATCAGCTCCCTTCTAGTTCCAGTCTCACCCAGCATCCATTCCCTTCTAGTCCCTGCATCAGCCCATTTCCAGTCCTAGCCCCCCATCAACCCATTTCCAGTCCTAGCTCCCCCATCCATTTTCAGTCTGAGTCCCTTCATCAGCTCATTTCCAATCCTAGCCCCCCATCAGCCCATTTCTAGTCATTTCCTAGCCCCACCATCAGCCCATGTCAAATCCTAGCTCCCCTCCACTCAGCCCAATTCCAGTCCAAGCCCCCCCATGAGCCTACTTCCAGTTCTAGCCCCTCCATGAGTACATTTCAATTCAAGCCCCCACCACAGCCCATTTCCAATCTTAGCTCCCCCCAACAGCCCATTTCCAGTCCTATCCTAGCTGCTCCATCAGCCCATTTTCAGTTCTAGCTCCCTTCCCTCACAGCCCATTTCCATTCCAAGCTCCCTCCCCATCAGCTATTTGCAGTTCAAGCCTCCCCGTCCACTCAGTCCATTTCCAGTCATAGCAATCCCCCAACCCATTACCAGTCCTAGCCCCCCATCAACCCATTTTCAGTTTAAGCCCCCCCCTATAACCCATTACCAGTCCTAACCCCCCATCAGTCCACTTCCAGTCTTAACCCCATCAGCCCATTTCCAGTCAGCCCCCCATAGCCCAATGCCAGTCCTAACCCCCCATCAGCCCACAGCCCATTACTATCCTAACCACATCAGCCCACCTCAAGTCCTAACCCCTCCCAATCAGCCCTTTTCATTTCCTAGCACCCCAATAGCCCATTAGAAGTCATAACCCCCCCCCATAGCCCATTAGCAATCCTAACCCCCATCACCCTATTTCCAGACAGCCCCCATCAGCCCACAGCCCATTACCAGTCTTAACCCCCCCAGCCCATTTCCAGTCCTAACCCCCCATCACCCCATTTCCAGTCAGCCTCCATCAACCCCCAGCCCATTACCAGTCTTAACCCCCCCAGCCCATTACCAGTCTTAACCCCCCCAGCCCATTTCCAGTCAGCCTCCATCAGCCCCAGCCCATTAGCAGTCTTAACCCCCCCAGCCCATTTCCAGTCCTAACCCCCCCAGCCCATTTCCAGTCAGCCTCCATCAGCCCCAGCCCATTTCAGTCCTAACCCCCCTCCAGCCCATTTCCAGTCCTAACCCCACCCCAGCCCATTTCAAGTCAGCCTCCATCAGTCCCAGCCCATTTCCTGTCCTAACCCCCCCCCCTTGCACATTTACAGTCCTAACCCCCCCCCCTTGCACATTTCCAGTCCTAACCCCCCCCTTTGCACATTTCCAGTCCTAACCCCCCCCTTGCACATTTTCCAGTCCTAAACCCCCCCTTGATCATTTCCAGTCCTAAACCCCCCCCCTTGCACATTTCCAGTCATAACCCCCCCTTGCACATTTCCAGTCCTAACCCCCCCCCCTTGCACATTTCCAGTCCTAACCCCCCCCCCTTGCACATTTCCAGTCCTAACCCCCCATCACCCCATTTCCAGACAGCCTCCATCAGCCCCCCCCCTTCCCTTCCCTTCCCTTCCCTTCCGGCAAATTTAAAAACAAAAACCTTGCTCTAGCTGCTGCCGCGTCCGTCGCAGCAGCGGCAGAATGGCGTGTCCCGCGGGGCCCCCTCTCCACGTCGAGCCCTCTGCAAGGGCTTTCAGATTCGCGAAGGGAGAGTGCTCCCTCGCGTCTCTGTAAAGCCCGCAGGGGCTAATGGGAAATTTCCCATCAGCCCCTCGCGTCTAAAGGGGCTGATGGGAAATTTCCCATTAGCCCTGCGGGCTTTACAGAGACGCGAGGGAGCACAACTCTCCCTTCGCGAATCTGAAAGCCCTTGCAGAGGGCTCGAAGAGGAGAAGGGGCCCCGCGGGACACGCCATTCTGCCGCTGCTGCGACGGACGCGGCAGCGGCAGCAGCTAGAGCCAGGTTTTTGTTTTTAAATGTAATAAAAAAAAAAGCAGAATGTTCTTTGCGCGGGGCCCCCTGAAACGCGGGGCCCTGTGCAAAAAACATTCTTGCTCAATGGATGGGCCGGCCCTGGCCATAAATGAGGGCAAGGCCCTCCTCACATCCCTGGGAATCCATGGGGAATGATGTGAATATCCTTAGCTGCTTTAAGGCTTGGGAGTGCTGCCGCTTAGGTTGTTTCTGTTCAGCCCTGGCTCTCCTGGTTTTCCTCGGGTTTCCAATCACTTCGCTCTGCTTGAAGGAATATATGTCTGCTAACTGCTGTTCTGAATGGGCAGATTCTCTCCACCTGCTCCAAGCCACAGCTAGTGCCCTTGAATATCCACACGTGCCATTACTGCATGCCAGGGAATTCCAGGGGCGGCATCCGGCTATAACCGGGCAGCGGCAACATTGAGCTGCTGCCCGGTTATGGCAAAGTGGCAAAAGTAAGGTGCAGCAAAAGTTGGTCTCATGGAAGCTAACCGGGCAGTAGCCGAATATCGCCACTGCTCAGTAGCTTTTTACCAATTGGGCAACACTTACATTGAATGCCAGGACTGGATATGACCCTGGAACTGAAAATCCTGGTTTAAAATGAGGACTTAGTCCATTTTGGAGTTGGAATAAGTCCCTCTGGACATCAAGGGATCCTGGAGCCTGGGCCCGCCAAACAGGTGAATGGGTACAGAGGGTTCCCCGCAGCCTGACCCTGGCCATAGCAGGCCCAATCGCCTGCTATGGCTAGGGTCAGGCAATCGGGGGTCGGGTTACATGGAGCGAAGTGTATGCTGTTGTCGCTGGGGATTGCGGCTCCTGCATGGAGCCATGGTGCCATGGCAAAATGATGCCATGGCACTGCGGCTCCCGGACATCCAGCCACTATTCCCCAACTCTGCTCCTGCAGGATTGTCTAGCCCCCGCGGGAGCAGAATCAGGTGCATCCCCAGGACATCTGGATGTCTGGACATCCGGACAGACTGGGGATGCACATATCTGAATGGGCCTTTGCATATTTCTGATTAAGAAGGCAGACCAGAATGACTTTCTACCTAATTTTAGAGATACTAGCCACTGCACACAATGTACTTGTGAAAATAAAGATGTATAAAAATGAGATCTGCTTCCATTTCCTGAACGTGCAAGTCTGATGTGCACATAAGAATATAGCAGCCATGTATCTTGGATCCGGCCACAATTCTTATGCCCTGCATTCATTCCTCTGCCCTCTTTGAGCAGGAAAGACTGACTGCTAGATGAGTATACTTCCTTTTTAACAGTACTTTATCCACCTGTTTCATAAATGACAGGGACACAAAACCACAATGCATATATAGTATGTACATACAGCCAAGGCTATCATGTATGCTTTCCAGTGTTCAGAACATTAATATAGCAGATAATAGACATTACTAGGCCCTAATACAATTTCTCTCATAGCAAAAAGGTTGGTATATATGACAATATTGTTTGATCATATTTAAAACTCCTCAGATGCAGTAAGAACATAAAATATGCTATACTGGGTCAGACCAAGGTCCATCAAGCCCTGTATCCTGTTTCCAACAGTGCCCAATCCAGGTAACAAGAACCTGTCAGGTTCCTAAAAAGACACAGGTTCTACAATGCTTGTATTGGGACAAGCATTTCCCGGGTCCTTTTTAATAATGGTTTATGGACCTTTCCTCCAGGAACTTGTCCAAACCTCTTTTAAAACCAGCTACACTAATAGCTTTTACTACATTCTCCAGTAAACTAATTTCAGAGTTTGATTTTGCATTGAGTGAAAATATATTGAGTAAAAATATAAAATCACCCCCTAAAAGGATGTGGGGAGGGGTGGACTACACGGAGCGGAGGGTGCACCTACTCTTGCCATCATGCTGGGCAGACTAGAAGGACCATGCTGGTTTTTATCTGCCATCATTTACTATGTTACTATGTAATCTTAAATGGGTTACACTGTAACTTCATTGCATGTCCCCTAGTCTTTCTAAAGTTTGATGGTGTAAACAGTTGATCTACATTTACATGTTCCACTCCATTCATTAATTTATAGACTATCATTTTTATTTTATTTATTTAGATAGTTTTGTATACCACCTTATCCTTCAATCAAAAGTGGTTGCAACACAATTGGGGGATACATTTAACATGAGGGGATATGAGACACATACACTAAAACTTACAGGGAACATTGGCAATGGAGGGTTAAGTGACTTGCCCAAGACCACAAGGAGCACCTGTAGGACTAGAAACCCCATTCCTTCTGGCCCAAGGTTGCTGTCCTCTAGTGGGATTTGAACCACTGACCTTCTGGCCTGTGGTACCTTGCCCCAACCACTAGGCCACTCCTCCCTCTCATATCTCCCCTCAGCTGTCTCTTTTCCAGGTTGAAGAGCCCTAACCTTTTTAGCCTCTCTTCATAGGTGTATCCTTCCATCCCCTTTACCATTTTGGTGGCTTTTCTCTGTACCTTTTCTAATTCTGCTATATCCTTTTTAAGATACGGCGACCAGAATTGCATACAATATTCAAGGTGCAGTCGTACCATGGAACGATACAGAGGCTTATTATATCCTTGGATTTATTCTCCATTCCCTTCCTTATGATTCCTAGCATTCTGTTTGTCTTCTTGGCTGCCGCTGCATACTGGGTGGAGGGTTTCAACATATTATCCTCGATGACCCCTAAATCTTTTCCTGGGTGGTGGTTCCTAATGTGGAATCTTGCATTGTGTAACCATAGTTTGGGTTATTTGTTCCTAGATGCATAACTATGCACTTGTCCACACTAAATTTCATTTTCCATTTGAATATCCAGTCTTCCAATTTTTCAAGGTCCTCTTGCAATTTTTCACAATCCTCTTGGGTTTTAACAACTTTGAATAATTTTGTGCCATCTGCAAGTTTGATTACCTCACTCATCATTCCAATTTCCAGGTCATTTACAAATATGTTAAAAAGCAGCAGATACAGCACAGATCCTTGGGGTTCTCCACTATTCACCTTTCTCCAATGGAAAAATTGGCCATTTAGCCCTGTCCTCTGCTTTCCATCTTTTAACCAGTTCCTGATCCACAATAGTACACTAACTCCAATCCCATGACTTTTTAATTTTGCCAAGAGTCTCTCATGAGGAACCTTGTCAAAGACTTTCTGAAAATTCAGATACGTTATATCAACTGGTTCACCCATGTCTACCTGTTTATTCACACCTTCAAAAAAATATAACAGATTAGTAAGACAAAACCTTCCTTTACTAAATCCATATTAGCTTTCTCCATTTTAAACCATGACTATCTACATGTTCAGTAATTTTGTTCTTTATAACAGTTTCTACCATTTTGCCTAGTATTGACATTAGGCTCACCGGTCTGTAGTTTTCCTGGATCACTCCTGAAACTCTTTTTAAAAAATTGGTGTTACATTGACCATTTGCCAATCTTCAGAAATTACAGATGATTTTAATGATAGTTTACAGATTTACTAATAGGAGGTCTGCAATCTCATATTTCAGTTCTTTCAACACCCTCTGATGTATACCATCCAGTCCAGGTGATTTGCTACTCTATAGTTTATCAAATAGTTGTAATACATCTTCCCGGATTATCAATATTTTTCAATTCTTCCAATGCATCACCTTTAAATGCCTTTTCTGTCATGGGTAACTTCCCTACATCATCTTCAGTAAAGACCGAAGCAAAGAATTCATTCAATCTCTTCACTATGGCCTTGTCCTCTCTTAGTGCCCCTTTACCCCTCTATCATCTAATGGTCCAACTGACACTGTAAGGGTTTTTGCTACAAATGTACTTGAAAAAGTCTTTATTATGTGTTTTTGCTTCCACAGCAAGCTTTTTTTTCCAATTCTCTTTGCCTGCCTTATCAATGTTTGGATAAATAAGGGTGGACATTTGTAGACAGTACTTGCCTGCTATTTTCCCAAACTATAGTAACAGAGCATCATATTTCAGCCTATGCATATTAACCGGGATCTTTTCTTGGATCCTGCATATACACTGACAGTGGCTGTCAGATCTAACAAAAGTATCATATCCTTAATGATATGTATCTATGTAGTAAGACCACTAGATATTAGGTGTGGTTAGCTTTCTTTTATTGGACCTCTCTTTACAGAAAACTGCTGCCTTTTCCTTTATTCTTTTCCTCCTCAAATAGTTATTCATTGATGTACTGATTAGAATCAGGTGTCTCTTTTGATGTTCTAACCTGTTTTACCTGAAGTCACTGCTTGTGGTTAAGAAAGCTAAGCAATAGCAAAGGTTTCGCCTGCAAAGAGTTTTTACTTGTTCTACTTCCTGTTACTTGCTGCCATGGTTACATAGAGCTCATACTATCCCTCAGTTACACTGTGTTCTTGGAAGGACGCTGAGACTGCTGTTTATGGCTGAAGAGCTGCTGGTGCATTGCTCCGAAATGAAAGTATAGGAAAGGCTGAAGTCAACATGATACTAGACAGAGGCTTTGCTTGTATGATGCCATCTCTTCCCACTGTTCAAGATCCTCCTCCTTGTTGGACTCCTGTTGCAGATCCTCTGTGTCTACGCAAAAGGGATCCAGGTTCATCTCCCTCATTTGCTTGTGGCTCTATCTACGCCTCCTCCTCTTCTTCCAGTTCCAAAGTCTCTTCCTTCCTCCTTCAGCACTTCCTGGGACCCAGCTACAGAAAAGCAACACATACTCCAGCTGGTTTGAATACTAAGACTAAATTTAGGAAGACTGTTGGCCAAACTTTGGGGCCTACACTTTCAGCTGAAAATTCATTCTAATTTAGAAACCTAAAATTTAGGTCCCTAAATGCAAACCTGTAATTAATAAATCTAGATTTTGAAGTTTAGGAAGAGCATATACAGCGACAGAAACCAGTGTTATTAAAGTGGTTGGCCATTGCCACTCTAATTTAAAAACCAGATATTCATCGCCGGGCCATATGTGGTGATCGGCACAGTATACCCGGTTTGCCTGGATAGCACTTTCGCTATCCAGCCAGCAGTAATTCAGCTACCAGCAGATTGCAAAAGCACCTAAACTTAGGACGGTTTTTCACCTGTTCTAATTTTAGGAATTTTACTCTAGTTAGCCGGTGGGTTGTTGATATTGCCACTGACTGGCTAGCTAAAAGTGCCTCCCCATGCCAAAAGCAAGTTGGCCGTCAGAGGGGGTTGAAGCAGAGAGCCCTGAGGTGCCAAGGTTTGCAAGTAAGTTCCACAGTGCTGTTTCAATCCATTGCCGATGCTGTAGGTCCCGGTAAGGGGAGACCACGATGGCAATGACGGGCAGGTGCCCAGTCAGGCGGGGGAGCATAAGGGATGAGGTTTCCATAAGGGGTCTCATCTCCTTGTGCCGGCCCTGCACACCATCCATATGCTTTGTGTTGAGAGAATCACAAAATCTTAGGCCCAAACACAAAGTAATCGCCTAGGGCATCAGCTTCTTGGGGGCAGCAAAGAACAGCTACAGTCAAAGCAGAACAATAGACCCCGACAGCCACACAAACTCAAAGACTTTTCAGTGCTTACTTTTACCTACAGAAAGAATGGGCAGCTTTTAAACTAGATAATAGGGAAAGCCAACAGTCGCTCAAGCGCACATGGTTCAGAAGGATGTATCCTTGAAGGATACTAGCAAAAGAGGGAAGTTAAGATATCACACTAGAGAGGTTCCAATAAAGATAAAAGCAAACCAGATACCCTTATGTACAGAGCAGACAGAGCTGAGAGATTCCAAATTACCATTATCAACTGATAACCGAATTAATATGAATAAAATACAACCTCCAAATTGCCTGTATACAAACGCTAGAAGTCTAAAAAATAAGATGGGAGAGTTAGAATATATAGCGCTAAATGAAGAATTAGATATGATTGACATCTCAGAGACCTGGTAGAAGGAGGACAACCAATGGGACACTGTGATACCTGGTACAAATTATATCACAATGATAGGTTTAGATCAAATTAGCGGAGGTGTTGTGCTCCATGTTAGAGTAGACATCGAGTCACTCGGGATTAAAGTTTTGCACAAAACAAAATACACTGTAGAGAATCTATGGATAGAAATTCCATGTAAAAAGGGGAAGGTAATGGCAGTGGGGGTGTACTACCATTTGCCTGACCAGAATGAACAGATGGATGATGAAATGCTAAAAGAAATCAAGGAAGCTAAGAAAAGTTACACCACAGTAATAATGGGTGATTTCAATTACCCTGGTATCAACTGGGTCAATGTCACAACAGGACATGCTAAGTAGATAAAGTTTCTTGCTGAAATAAATGACTGGTTCATGAAGCAGCAGGTTTATGACCAGGCATGAAGGGAAGCCATTTTGGACCTAGTCCTTAGTGGAACACAGGATCTAGTACAAGAGATAAGGGTGTTGGGATCATAGCATGATTGCATTTGATTTAGTAGATGGAGGGAGGACGGCAAAGAAATCCACAGTACTACCTTTTAACTTTCAAAAGGGACACTATGATAAAATGAGGAAAATAGTTAACAAAAAAATAAAAGGAACAGCTGCAAAGGTTAAAGGTTTGCATCAAGCATGGGTGTTGTTTAAAAATACTAACTTGAGGAGGTCACATGATGCGGTGAGTGCAAGCAGACATGCCCTGCTTGCGCTCCGGTCGCCCTTAGCCCAAACCGGGACTACAGTGCCGTTCAGAGAGGCGAAAACATAATATAATTCGTTTCTACCTCAACCGGAGGAAATACCGCAGCTACCGGGGCTGGTGGAGAGCGAACTGAGACATGGCAGCGACCACAAAGATGGGGCGGAGAGAAAGAGACCGCATGGCAGCCACAAGCAAGATGGCGGAGAGTATGGCTGCACCAAACTCACCAACTCCATGTAAAAGGGGGAAGGCAATGGCAGTGGGGGTGTACTATCGAGCGCCTTGCCAGAATGACCAAATGGATGATGAAATGCTCAAAGAAATCAAGGAAGCTAACAAAAGTTACAGTGCAGTAATAATAATGGGTGATTTTCAACTACCCCGGTATCGACTGGGTCAGTGTCACGTCAGGACATGCTAGGGAGATAAAGTTCCTAGATGAAATAAATGACTGCTTCTTGGAGCAGCTGGTTCATGAACCGACCAGAGGGGAAGCCATACTAGACCTAGTCCTTAGTGGAACACCAGATCTAGTGCAAGAGATAAGGTTGTTGGGGCCACTTGGCGATAGTGATCATAGCATGATCACCTTTGATTTAATTAGTGGAGGAGGGATAGTAAGGAAATCCACAGTACTACCTTTTAACTTTCGAAAGGGAGACTATGATAAAATGAGGAAAACAGTTAAGAAAAAACTAAAAGAAGCAGTTGCAAAGCTTAAAGACGTACATCAGGCTTGGCTGTTGTTGAAAAATACTATCTTGGAAGCCCAGACCAGCTGTATTCCACGCTTTAAGAAAAGTGGAAGGAAGTCCAAAAAACTGCCAGCATGGTTTAAAGGTGAGGTCAGAGAGGCTGTTGTTGCCAAAAAAGCATCTTTTAGGAAATGGAAAAAAGAGCCAAATGACGAAACCTGGAAACAGCACAAGCACTGGCAAGTCAAATGCAAGGCATTGATAAGGCAGGCAAAGGGAGAATTTGAGAAGAAGCTTGCTGCAGAAGCAAAAACGCGAAGTAAAGACCTTTTCAAGTACATTCGTAGCAAAAAACCTGTGAGAGAGTCAGTTGGTCCATTAGATGATAAAGGGGTTAAAGGAGCACTAAGAGGCGACAAGGCGATAGCGGAGAGATTGAATGAATTCTTTGCTTCAGTCTTTACTGAGGAAGATGTAGGGAGGTTACCCAAGACCGAAGTGGTATTTAAAGGTGATACTGCAGAGGAATTGAGAGAAATATCACTACACCGGGAAGATGTATTACAACTATTTGATAAACTGAATAGTAGCAAATCACCTGGGCCGGATGGTATACATCCAAGGGTGTTGAAAGAACTGAAATATGAGATTGCAGACCTGCTATTAGTAATCTGTGAACTTTCATTAAAATCATCTGTAATACCTGAAGATTGGAAGATCGCTAATCTAACGCCAATTTTTAAAAAGGGTTCCAGGGGTGATCCGGGAAATTACAGACCTGACATCAGTACCGGGGAAAATGGTAGAAACTATCATAAAGAACAAAATTACACAGCATGTGGATAGTCATGGCCTAATGGGAAACTGCCAACATGGCTTTAGACAAGGAAGATCTTGTCTCACTAATCTGATATTTTTTTTTGAAGGTGTGAATAAACAGGTAGACAAAGGTGAGTCAGTTGATATAGTGTATCTGGACTTTCAGAAAGCCTTTGACAAGGTCCCTCATCAGAGACTTTTGGCAAAAACTACAAAGTCATGGGATAGGATGTAGTGTACTATTGTGGCTCGGGAACTGGTTAAAAGATAGAAAGCAGAGGGTAGGGCTAAATGGCCAATTTTCCCAATGGAAAAAGGTGACTAGTGGAGTACCCCAGGGATGTGTACTGGGTCTGCTACTTTTTGACATATTCATAAATGACCTGGAAAAGGGAATAACGAGTGAGGTTATCAAATTTGCAGACGACACAAAACTGTTTAAAGTTGTTAAAACCCAAGAGGACTGTGGAAAACTGCAGGAGGATCTGGATAAATTGGAAGACTGGGCATCCAAATGGCAGATGAAATTTAATGTGGACAAGTGCAAAGTTATGCACCTAGGAAAGAACAACCCAAACTATGGTTACACGATGCAAGGTTCCACATTGGGAACCACCACCCAGGAAAAAGATTTAGGAGTCATCGTGGATAACATGTTAAAACCCTCCGCCCAGTGTGCAGCGGCGGCCAAGAAAGCAAATAGAATGCTAGGTATCATAAGGAAAGGAATGGAAAATAAAACAAAGGATATTATAATGCCTCTGTATCGTTCCATGGTACGACCGCAGCTTGAATATTGTGTGCAATTCTGGTCGCCGTATCTTAAAAAGGATATAGTGTTATTAGAAAAGGTACAGAAAAGAGCCACCAAAATGGTAAAGAGGATGGAAGGCTACTCCTATGAAGAGAGGCTACAAAGGTTAGGGCTCTTCAACCTGGAAAAGAGACGGCTGAGGGGAGATATGATAGAGGTCTATAAATTAATGAATGGAGTGGAACGGGTAAACGTAGATCAATTGTTTACGCTATCAGAATATAGAAAGACTAGGGGACATGCAATGAAGCTACAGGGTAAACTATTTAAGACAAATAAGAGAAAATATTTTTTCACTCAACGTGTAATCAAACTCTGGAATTTGTTACCGGAGGATGTAGTAAAGGCTGTTAGTGTAAATGGGTTTAAAAAAGGTTTGGACAAGTTCCTGGAGGAAAGGTCCATAAACCATTATTAAAAAGGGACCCAGGATATCAATGCTTGACCCAATACAAGCATTGTGGAACCTTTGTCTTTTGGGGATACTGCTAGGTACGTATGACCTAGATTGGCCACTGTTGGAAACAGGATACTGGGCTTGATGCACCTTGGTCTGACCCAGTATGGCATATCTTATGTACCTCCCCCGCTTTTTTGGAGGAAGTCTCGGCAGCGGTGGCAGAGGCCTTTGTCAGCGCAATTCACAGCCCTACACAAGGAAATCGATACTCTGCATACCTCGGTGGGAGCCTTGGGGAATCGACTCCAGGAAGCAGAGAACCGTATCGGGCGAGCGGAGGATGGCCTAGAGGCGCTGATCCAGGACGTGGCGGGATTGAAAACCCAGCTGCACTCACATGAGGCAAAGTTGGACGATTTGGAGAACCAGTCGCGCCGCAACAACCTGAGACTAATGGGCATCCCGGACACTGTTGCCGACAAAGACTTAAAACAGTATTTGGAAACTCTGCTCCCCCAATTGTTTGAGGGAGTGGAAGACGGAGGTAAATTGCTTATTGAGCGGGTGCATCGTGTGGGAAGCAAGCAGGCCCGAGACCAGAGGCCGAGAGTGGTGCTCGCCAAGTTTTTGCAATTCCCTCAGAAAGAGTCGATACTGAGAGCTGCACGGCAGAAAGGGGTCATTATTCACAATTACTTAAAGATCCACATCGCTCAGGATTATTCTGTAGCGCTGAGCCAGCAGCACAGAGCCTATGCACCTCTCTGCCAGAAATTTATAAGCGCTAAGATTAAATTCTCGGTGCAGTATCCAGCTAGGTTGCATGTGATCCATGAGGGTACCCACCAGACATTTGAGGCAGCTGAGGAGGCAAGCCCCTATATTGAGAAACTTGTGAGAGGGGATCAGAGCGCTCCAGTTACACCGAAATAACAGCCTTACCTGAGAACTCGTATGAACTGCCTTACTGCAGTGCTAGCACCCAAGAGGACTGCCAGCGGCCAGCCTGTAGTTGGTGGGCTGCCCGGGGGTCCCTGGAGCAGTGGGGGTGCAGCAATGAAGTTTTGACCCACCAGCAGCCTGGGTTGGTATGAACTGGGACTATGCACCGCCCGGAGGACTATAACTATCTATATATACCTCTAGACTGTGTATTGTGGTTCAGCTAGTATATTGATGTGTCAAATTGTTGTTTCCATGAGTGTGTGGGTTTTAGATGGACTGGCCTATTGACTTGTAGATGTACTGTTAAATGGGGTGTTAAAGGGGAGAGAGGCAGAGTCAATGTATGGATTAGCTAGGCGGGGTCAAGCTGGAGGGGGGGGGCGACCGTACGCATTAAGCGTGACCCAAGTTATTAGCTAGTGGGAAAGGGATAGATGAGAGAGCGACAGGGAGAGAGGGGAGCAGGGGCTTCACAGGGGGGGAGGGGAGGGGTCTTACAAGGGAGGGACGATCACACCAAAGAGATACACAGCTGGCAACTAGATAGCTACCTGAGAGTGCTTTAGGAGGGGCTCCAGCTGGGGGGGCCTCTTCTGGGAGCTTAGTAATTAATGTGTGGAGAAGCCTTGACACTGCCCCGATGCTCTGAAGATAATTTCGTGGAATGTTTGTGGTTTAGGGAACCCAATCAAAAGATATAAAATTCTGCAGGCGTTAGCCAGACAGAAATGTAATATTGCATTACTACAAGAAACCCACCAGACTGCGTACGAACATAGTAAACTTTATAGAGATTGGGTGGGGAAGGTGCGGGGCTCACCAGCCAAAGGAAAGAGGGGGGGGGGGGAGTGGCCATTCTGATCCATAAGCGTGTGCGATTTGTGGTGGAAAAAGAAATTACGGATTCAACCGGGAGGTTTGTGTTGTTGCAAGGAATCTTAGAGGGGAAGTCTGTAATTCTGGGGAATATTTATAGCCCCAATGTGTTGGATCAAGATCTTTATATCCACCTTGCCTCTAAAGTGGAACAACTGCCAGAACTCCCGCTTATAATAGGTGGCGATTTTAATGGGGTCTTGGATATGGAGTTAGACACATCTAGAGGGGAGGGGGCATGGGAAAGAGCACAGACGGCTCGGGTATTGAAACGCCTTCGAGCAAGGCTGGGATTGGTGGATCCGTGGAGGTTGTTGCATCCCTCGGAGAAAGATTTTACACACCAGTCTCACGCACATGGATCTAGCGCACACATTGACTATATTCTGATATCCAAGGGCCTCTTTGCCCATACCAGCGCTGTGCAGATTGGTCCCATAGAGATTTCGGACCATGCGCTGATCTGGATCGAGTTGCAGTGGGGAGGGGACACCCAAGGGCGCGTGTCTGGCGCTTTCCGCTGGAGCTTTATAAAGATACCCAGTTCCACCAATTCCTTAGACAGAGATGGCAGGAGTTTGAGACTAACCATCGGTGTCACCAGGGGATCCCGAGTTGGTATGGGAGACGGACAAAGTGGTCTTACGTGGGGATATTATCGGGTTCTTAGCACGGAAGCGCAGACTGATAGCGGAGCAGATCATCCGACTCGAGCAACAAGTTACTAAGGCGAGATGTTTGTGTGCACAACTCCCGAACGCATTGAATAAGAAGAGACTATGGGAAGTCCAGACAGATTTGAATGAGATTCTACATCAGCGAGCCAAGAAGTCTATACTATATTACCGATATGAATTGCATTGTTATGGGGACAAGCCTGGGAAATTGTTGGCCCGATGTTTGAGGGGCCATAGAGGTATGAATACGGTGGTAGCGATTCGGGATGATCAGGGGGGGTTGCACAGAGAGAGCACAGCTATCACCCGAGTGTTCCGGGTTTTTTTTCAAAAGCTCTATATGGCGGAGGCTGGCTCTCCCATGCGGATGAAAGAGTATTTGAGGGAGTTGGACTTGCCCAAACTCAGTGCGGAGCAAAGCGCTCAATTGGGTCAGCCGATAACCTTACAGGAGGTCCAAACAGTCATTTCGAGAGCAAGTTGCTATAAAGCACCAGGATCTGATGGGTTAGGAGCTGAATTTTATAAGTTACTGCTTGATTTTGTGGCTCCCACCTTGGTAGCTGTTCATAATAGAAGAGCTGAACAGGGAACCTTCCGCTGGGGTGGTAACCATACCCACATTATACTAATACCAAAACCGGGAAAAGATCCAGTTCAAGCGGCATCATATAGGCCCATATCTTTGCTCAACTTTGATTTGAAGCTGTTGGTGAAAATATTAGCAGATCGGCTGGCTGGAGTTTTAGGCCACTTGGTGCATGATTCACAAGTTGGATTTGTGAAGGGGCGATTTGTGGTGCGTAACCTGCGGAAAATCTTGACATCGCTGGAGTGGGTGCAGGACCGACAGTTGCAGTCCTTGCTGATCAGCTTTGATGCGGAAAAAGCTTTTGACCGGGTCGACTGGCATTATTTGCGATACTTGTTGCCGTGCTGTGGGCTGGGAGCATCCTTCTGTAAAATGGTTGGGAGCCTATATGCGGAGCCGACAGTGGGAGTGCTTTGTAATGGGGTGTTGTCGGAGGCTTTTTCTCTGGAATGTGGTACAAGGCAGGGGTGTCCCCTCTTCCCCCTCTTATTTGTCTTGTCATTGGATCCTCTGATTAGGAAAATAGAGACATCCCGAGGGATACGAGGGGTGCATATTGGCTTGCAAGAGTTTAAGCTGTCAGCCTTTGCGGATGACCTCCTAGTACATTTGCTCGCCCCTAGGGAGTCATTGCCCCGACTGTTGGAGGAATTTGTGTGTTTTGGCTGGTTTGCAGGGCTACGCATAAATAAGGATAAATCTGAGGCACTGAATGTGTCTGGACAGCTACAGAGGCGCTGGTAGGGTATGTTCCCGCTTAAATGGGCAGAGAATAATTTCGTGTATCTGGGTATTTTATTGACTAGATAGCCACGGGAGCTATATGTATGTAATTTGGACCATATTATGTTTCATCTGCAGACCCAGCTGAAGGCATGGGGCCCCCTCCCGCTCTCTCTGTTGGGGAGAGTGGCAGCGGTTAAGATGGTGGTATTGCCACGGATATTATACTGGATGCAGACTTTACCAGTCTGGCTGCTGCGACGTGACTTATGGTGTTTCGGAAAGGTAATACAGGGGTTCTTATGGAGGGGGCCAGAGCAAGCATCCCGCTAAACCGTTTGTTGAGGAAGTGGAGGGAGGGGGGAATGGGACTTCCCAATTTGTGGGTCTACGCTTTAGCCTGTCAGGCTAGACATATCGGGAATTGGTTAGGTGGAACAGAAGTTTATACACGTAGGGCCTTCGAGGAAGCCTTTGTGGCCCCTCACACATTACTCGCAGTTTTGCATCAGGAGAACCAAGTGTTACCGATCAGAATCGCAGAGAGTGTGTTGCTTAGCTCCGCTCGGCAACTTAACGTGTATTGGCATAGACCTTGGAGGGTATCAAGTTGGTTACCGATACAAGGAAATGTTAATTTTACCCCAGGAACGGAAACAGCGACATTTCGGGACTGGGCGGGCCCTGGCCTTCGGAATATAGGGCATGTGGTGGAACCCTCAGGGAAATGTAAATCGTTTGCATCCTTGCGCCGGGAGAATAGCACGGTATATAAGAGAATGTAAATAAATAAAAATAAAAATATGACTTGAGCCCTAGCCATTCTTTTGTGTTTATGCAGATATCTCACTATGTGGCCTCGCTGCCAGGGACTGCGCTTAATACTGAACGATCGGCACAGATTTTAGAATTCTTTGACCTGGGTGAGGACAGTCCTCTGTCGATAGCGGTGTTGAAAGCACGGTTGGACCGCTTCAGGCTTTTCCCAGTTTATCTGGGAGTGGAGATGGCCTGGGCTGTAGAGCTGGGGCATGGGGTGCCTCCCGTCACTGTTATTAGTGCTTTATGACGGATCGTTGACCTCGCAGAAGGGGCTCGCTGGAGGGAAGTGCAATTTACGTGTATAACCAGAGTGCATTTTTCCCCCAGAAGAGCACTACATAGACATATAACATCTGATAGCAGTTGTCCTAGGTGTTCGGAGCCTATGGCGAACCTGATGAATATGTGGTGGGGTTGTAAATCTCTTCACTTTTACTGGGCAAGAATTTGTACCTTTTTAAGCAGGCTGCTCCACCAGAAATTACGATGGACTGGCACTTTTGTGGTCTTGGATCAGTTCGGCCCTACTCAACCTAAAGGGAAATGGGAGCGCTTATTGGTGCGCAAAGCTTGTCTGGTGAGTAAAGGCCCGATACTTCATAGATGGAGAGCGCAGGCCCCGCCTGCCTTTTGGGAGTGGCGTAACTGTTTCCACTAATTGATGCTTACTGAAAGATGGCGAGCACGGGGCAGTGTCCGACGCTGGTCAGTCTTTTTATTGATCTGGGAACCCTACATTCAAAACGTGGGACCCCGTAGTTGTAACGAAATACTGCAAGTAGGTAGCTAGCTAGTGAAGGGCAGAGGATCGTAGAAAAGGACCAATGAAGAATAAGGATGTGGATCCTGGTTGAGAGGCTGGTAACACAGAGTGGGTTGTGATCGAGTGGGAGGGTGGGAGGGAGGACGGTATAAAATGTTATAACCCACCTGTAATTGTTGATTGCCTCTGCAGCGGGGATAAGAGTCAACCCCACTCGGAGACTGGTTGTGCAGTGGTTACTGATGTATGCTGGTGGTTAATAAATAAAGCTTATAAAAAAAAATACTATCTTGAAAGCCCAAACCAGATGTATTCCATGCTTTAAAAAAATGGAAGGAAGGCCAAAAAACTGCCAGCATGGTTTGAAGGTGAGGTGAGAAGCTGTTTTAGCCAAAAAAGACATCTTTCAGGACAGGGGCGGCTCAAGGCAATCGGCTGCCTGAGGCGAAGTATGAAAAAGGCGCCCCCTCCAACCTTAGAGGGGGGGCGGTGCTTTTTCAGAAATCCAATCAGAGACTGAACCAAACCAAAAAGCCGATTAGATATGGAGAAAATGCAAGATGTTTGCACACAGGGTCGTATCGAGCTGCAATCACACCCTGTGAGACTTGCAGCTCGGGCGCACGCCCCCTCCCCCCCATACCTCCGTCCAGCGCTGCCTGCTCTTTCGCTGCTGCTGCTGCCCTCTGTTTTTTTCACGGAGGCGCCAGCAGCAGGGAAAGAGCAGGCAGCGCTGGATGGAGGTATGGGGAGGAGAAGGGGGGCATGCGCCCGATCTGAAAGGCACCAGTACTTTAAGCAGATCTGTCCCTCCTTGACATCGAGTGGGAGGAGGGAAGGACCAGACCTGCTTAAAGAGGCTTGGGGAGTGCATTTCGGCTGCCTGCTATTGTCTTGCCTGTGGCAGCAGGGCAACAGCAGACAGCCGAAATACGCCTCCCAAGCCTTTCCGCCCTGTACGGCTGCATTGCTTGCACAGGGCTAGGTACGGTCCCATTTGCATACCAAGGAACTAAAAGACAGCAAGAACCAACAGCACAGTTTATAAAACTAAATTATAACTCATTTTTATTTTGTTGTTATAAACTGCGTTATGGTTCTTGCTTTTTCTTTTTTCAACACACTCGCAACATCGACTCTCAGCAAGTAACCACAATCTAAAGTAAAAATAATATGTAGACTAAATTGAAATTGAAACCCCAAGAAGCTAGAGTCCACTTGCAGTGCAACATTAGATAATAGATAAATAAGAGATGCAGTTCCCCAATACTGTGTAAAATATAAAAAATAGCACAAAGTCCAATCACTAAAATTAAATAAAATTATTTTTTTCTACCTTTGTTGTGTGACCATTTTATTCTCTGATCATGCTGGTCCCGATCTGAGGCTTCTGCTTTCCTGTCTTCTCTTAGCTCTCTTTCTGTGGTCCATGGACCATCTGCCATTTCTTATCTCTTCTTTTGTTTTCTTCACTTCCTTCCAACAGCCCATTTCCAGTTCCAGTAACCCTCCCCAGTATCAGCCCCCTTTCCAGTCCTTCCCTCCCAGTACCTTCCAATGTCAACTGCCTTGCATTCCCACGACTGCAACTGGTGTCCGTTCCCTTCCAGTCCCCCTCCTTCCCCACTGTCCTGACCCTTCTAGTCCAAATACCATCCCAGATATTAGCTCAGTCCACTCTCAGTTCCACCCTCCAGGTCAGCTCCCTTCCAGTCACCCTACCCTCTGGCCATCCCCCTTGCATATCAGCTCCCTTTCAGCCTTCTCCCCATTACCCAACCACCTACCACTCCCATCCCCAAGTGTCAGCTCCCTTCCAATTCCCCTTTAGTACATCCCAGGTGTCAGCTCCTTTCCAGCCCCCTCCTTCCCCCTTGTCTGCTCCCTTCCAGTCCATTCTACCATTCTCTCGCATCAGCCCATTTGTAGCCCTAGCCCCTAGTTTTCTTCCAGGGCCAGCAGCACTCTCCTCCACTCCCCCAATAGCCCATTTCAAGTCCCAGCCCATTTCCAGTCTTATCCCCCCCATAGCCATTATAAGTTCTAACTCCCCCATCAGCCCATTACAATTCCTTGCCCCCATCAGCCCATTTCCAGTCCTAACCCCTCCCCCCATCAGCCCATTTCCAGTCCTAGCCCCCCCCATAGTCCATTACCAGTCCTAGCCCCCCCATAAGCCCATTTCCAGTCCTAACCCCCCCCATCAGCAAATTTCCAGTCCTAGCCCCCCATAGCCCATTACAGTCCTAACACCCCCCCCATAGCCCATTACCAGTCCTAACCCCCATCAGCAAATTTCCAGTCATAGCCCCTCCATAGCCCATTACCAGTCATACCCCCCCCATCAGCCCAGTTCCAGTCCTAGACCCCTCCCCCACCAACCCAGGGAAATTGAAAAAAAAAATCAAACCTCCGGACCCGGCGAAAGCAGCTGCTGCTGCCACTCCAGCGGCAGCGGCAGAATGAGGTGCCCTGCGGCCGCCCCCCCTCCCCCAGAGAGCCTCCTGGTTGTACCAGCTCCGCTTTGCAGAGCCGCGGCGAAGAGACATTGTTTCTCTTAACTGCGGCTCTGTTAAAGCTGAGCCCAAGGCACTGCTGGGAAACAGGAAATCCAGTTTCCCATCAGCACCTCGGGCTCAGCTTTAACAGAGCCACGGTTAAGGGAAACGCTGTCCCTTCACTGCGGTTCTGCAAAGCGGAGCCGGTACAACCAGGATGCTCTCTGGGGGGGGGGGGGGTGGCCGGGCGGCCGCGGAGCACCTCATTCTGCTGCTGCCAGGTCCGGAGGTTTTTTTTTTTTTGAAGGCCGAGTGAGGTGGCCTTTTTGGGGGCAATTTTGCCGCCCCCAAAAAGCAGCCGCCTAAAGCCACCGCCTCACTTGGCCTCATTATAGAGCAGCCCCTGTTTCAGGAAATGGAAAAAGTAGCCAAATGACAAAAACAGGAAACAACATAGGCACTGGCAAGTTAGATGCAAGACATTAATAAGGCAGGCAAAGAGAGAATTTGAAAGAAAGCTTGCTGTGGAAGCAAAAATGTAGAAAAAAAACTTTTTCAAGTACATTTGTAGCAAAAAACCTGTGAGTGAGTCAGTTGGACCATTAGATAATAGAGGGGTAAAAGGGGTGCTAAGGGAGGGCAAGGCCATAGTGAATGAATTCTTTGCTTTGGTTTTTACTAAAGATGATGTAGGGAAGTTGCCCATACCTGAAATGGTATTTAAAGGTGATGTATCAGAAGAATTGAAATAAATATTGATAAATCGGGAAGATGTATTACAACTATTTGATAAACTGAAGAGTAGCAAATCACCCGGACCATATGTTATATAATCAGAGAGTGTTGAAAGAACTAAAATCTGAGATTGCAGACCTACTAATAGTAATCTGTGAACTATCATTAAAATCATCTGTAGTACTTGAAGATTGGAGAATGGCCAATGTAATGCCAATTTTTAAAAACAGCACCAGGGGTGATCAGGAAACTATAGATTGTTGAGCCTGACATCAATAGTGGGCAAAATGGTAGAAACCATTATAAAGAAAAAAATTACTAAATAAGTAAATAAGTCATGGCTCAATGGGAGAAAGCCAACATGGATTTAGCCAAGGAAAGTCTTCTCTTACATTAATCTGTTATATTTTTTGAAGGTATGATGAATAAACAAGTAGACAAAGGTCAATATAGTGTTCTGGATTTTCAGAAAGCCTTTAACAAGGTGCCTCATGAAAGACTCTTGGCGAAATTCAAAAGTCATGGGATAAGAGACAGTGTACTATTGTGGATCAGGAACTGGTTAAAAGACGGAAAGCAGAGAGTAGGACTAAATGCTCAGTTTTCTCAATGGAGAATGGTGAATAGTGGAGTACCCTAGGGATCTGTGCTAGGCCAGCTGCTTTTTAACATATTCATAAATGACCTGGAAATGGGAATAACGAGTGAGGTTCTCAAATTTGCAGATGACACAAAATTATTCAAAGTTGTTAAAACCCAAGAGGATTGTGAAAAATTGCAAGAGGACTTTGATAAACTGGAAGATTAGACATCCAAATGGCAGATGAAATTTAATGTGAACAAGTGCAAAGTTATGCACCTAGGAAAAAACAACCCAAACAATGGTTATACGATGCAAGGTTCCACATTAGAAACCACCAGCCAGGAAAAAGATTTAGGCGTCATCATGGATAATACTTTGAAACACTCTACCCAGTATCAGAAGGAAAGGAATAGAGAATAAAACCAAAGATATTATTCTGCCTCTGAATTGTTCCAATGTGTGACCACACCTTGAATATTGTGTGCAGAATTAGAAAAAGGTACAGACGGTGCAGAATTAGAAAAAGGTACAAAGAAGAACCACCAAAATGGTAAAGGGGATGGAAGGATGACCCTATGAGGAAAGGCTTAAAAGGTTAGGGCTCTTCAACTTGGAAAACAGATGGCTGAGGGGAGATATGATAGAGGTTTATAAATTAATGAATAGAATGGGTAAATGCAGATCGGTTGTTTACGCCATCAAAAAGTAGAAAGACTAGGGGACATGGAATGAAGCTACAATGTAACTCATTTAACCCTTTGAAGGCCTACTTTAAATTTTTAATCCACATTCTGCAGCTGGGTTAATTTTTGCATATTTCAGGAAAATTGTACCCGTCTTATTCAATATGTTCTAATAGTGATTTTCCTTGTGCTATGGTCATGTATTATATACCATTTGATAGGAATATTTAGTCAGAATTTTGGATCCCGAGAGTTTTGGGCTCGGCCTGGAAAGGGTTTTAAGAGTAATAGGAAAAATATGTTTCACTCAATACATAATCAAACTCTGGAATTAGTTACTGAAGGATGTAGTAAAAGCTGATTTTAAAAAAGGTTTGGACAAGTTCCTGGAGGAAAGGTCCATAAACCATTATTAAAAAGGACCTGGGAAATCCACTGCTTACCCCAGGAAACGCATTGTGGAACCTGGGTATTTTTTGGGAACCTGCCAGGTACTTGTGACTGGATTAGCCATTGTTGGAAACAGGATACTGGGCTTGATGGACCGTGGTCTAATCCAGTATGACATTTCTTGTAAGTGGCTTTTGGAAATCTCCCTCATTATTTACAAATCTTTCTGCCCTTCTCCCCCAGCACGGCCTTATGGGTACACGGGAGTACATCATGAGAATCTCCTATGGTCAATCTTTTCTATACTCAGGTTAGTGCTCTTGCTCTTCTTGCATACCCCTAGGTTCCCCTTGGTGACCCAGCCCCTCCTCTATGATTCTAGGCCCTACTCGGATCTTGGCTCTATGGCACGCATCCCAGTTCACTGGGGATGGTGTCCCTCTCCGGTTTCCTTACCGCCTGCTGGCTCTCTAGTACGCTGTTTGCCTAACTTAATTCTATGCAATCGGCAGAAGGTCCCGTCCCCTTTTCACTCTCCTGCATCTAGGCCGCTTTCTATTGCTTCTACTCTGACGCTTAGTCTGGCTATGCTCAATTGCCGATCTCTCAGAACCAAGCCGCTGCTGGTCCAGAACCTCATTCACCAACACTCTCATGACCTATGTTTCCTTACTAAAACGTGGCTCAAAGAAGGCGATGGTCCCGTCCTGTCTAGTTCCCTCCCCTCTGGCTACTCAGCAGTCTCATCTCCCAGGATGGGTAGAGCTTGAGGTGGTGTGGCCCTTCTCTATCGCTCCTCGGTGATTATTGAGGAGATTTCAACCCCCTCTATCTCCCTTGCTGAGTCCCTCTTTCTTCGCCTTCAGTCCTCGCCTCCACTTTACTTCCTTCTACTTTATCTTCCCCCCTCCCTCGCTGTCTCATGCTGGGAGGCAACTCTACAGGCTCTCTCAGAGGCGGTTCTTCATTTCCCTAACCTTATTATCCTAGGTGACTTTAATATCCACATAGACACACCCTGTAGGCCAAAAGACCGGGTTTTCCTGAACCTTCTAAATGACCTCTCCCTTCATCAGCATGTCTCTGGCCCTACTCACATAGCAGGCCACACCCTAGACCTTGTTCTCTCATCTCCCTCCTTACTCCCTTCGATCTCTACCCCCGTTACCCACCATGTTCCTTGGTCAGATCACTTCTGTGTCTCTTTCTCTGTGTCCCACATATTTTCAAATACTGTTGAGTTACCAGTATCCCAGTCTCCACCATGTTTGCGCCGCCGCATTACTCCTGCAATGCTTAGTGCCTTTCCATCTGCCCACTCCCTTTTTCCCTCTGATTTTGCCTCATGCTCGTCCGATACCCAAGCCATGCTCTGGTACTCTGTTCTTGCTGAAGCCCTGGATGACTTAGCTCCTCTTTGCCCTAGTACCAGGTCTTCCCACCAGGCCTGTTCTCCCTGGTACCATCCGGGCTTGCGCCTCCAGTGTACCCAACTTCGACAGGCGGAGCGCCATTGATCCAAACACCCCACGCCCGAGATGCTCTTTCAGTTTAAACAACTTTATTCTGCATATCGTACAGCTGTTCAGTCTGCCAAGCATTCCTTTTACACCACAACCATTGCTGAGGCTGCCCATTCTTCCAGGCAGCTTTTTACGATCCTACGTCAACTTTCCTCTACCTCTCCATTTCCCAATGTGTCGAACAAAGGCCCAGCCCCACAAATCCTGGCTACCTTTTTTTCTGATAAGATCTTGAATTTACATTCCCCATTTTCCAGTCCCCCTCCCCCACCTCTGCCATCCCTACCTGTCTCTCCCTCCTCCTCTGCTCTCATTGACAAGTCATCTTGCTCGGGGCATATGGGGTTACCCCCCTCCCCTCCCAACCGGGCATTAGCTCATGTTTGGTCCTCCTTCTCCTCCATTACCTCCGCTGAGCTGTTACAAACCCTTTCCAAGTCCAGAAAGGTGACCTGCCAACTGGATCCAATCCCATCGCACTGGCTGGCCGAACCATCTTTAGAACCAATTCCTATTATGGTTACAATTATCAATACTAGTCTATCTTCCGGCATCTTCCCTTCTTTATGGAAATCTGCCATGGTCCACCCCCTCTTAAAGCAGCCATCTCTTGATCCCTCCATACCTTCCCATTGGCGACCTGTATCAAACCTTCCTTTCTTGGCTAAGTTACTTGAACGTTTTGCTTTTTACAATTAAATTCACATGTTGAAGCCACAAACGCTCTTCACCCTCGGCAAGCAGGTTTTGGTCCGGGGCATAGCACCGAGACCATCCTTCTGGCCCTGCTAAATGAAATCCATGTTGCCCATGATCCTGGAGAAATCACCCTTATTGTCTCACTCGACTTATCTGCAGCATTTGACCTAATTGATCACCAAACTCTCCTTTCCCGTCTTTATGACTTTGGATTACGTGGCACCGTGTGGCAGTGGTTCCGCTCATTTCGCACAGCTCGCTCCTTTACCGTCCACTCTAATAACCAGTCCTCCTCCTCTCTGCTTCTCATCTGTAGTGTGCCATAGGGCTCTGTTCTTTCTCCCCTGTTATTTAACATTTTCCTTTCTCCCCTACCTCTTCTGATTCAGTAGTTTCCAGTCTCATCCTATATTTATGCCGACGACATTATCCTCCTGTTTCACATTTCATCAGTCCAGTCGGACACTTCTCAGCTCAATCATTGTCTCTCTCACATCGCCTCCTGGCTCTCCTCGAATTTTCTTCACCTGAACCCCTCCAAATCCACAGCGATGTGGGTCTCCCTGAGCAGCTCCTGTCCAACAGTAGCTCGCCAGATTGATCATACACCAATTCCTCTTGTCACTTCTTTCCTGTACTTGGGAATAATCCTAGACTCATCCCTCTCTTATCATAATCATATCTCTACCCTCACACATCGTTCTTTTGCAGCTCTGCACCAAATCAGAGCCGTCCGTTCCCTTCTCCCCACTAGCTCTCTAATCACTTTAGTATTGGCATTAGTCATCAGCAGACTTGATTATTGCAATGTCTTTTTGGCCAACCTACCATCCTACCAGCTTTAGCGTCTCCAGCTCATACAAAACACTGCAGCTCGCCTTATTACATTTGCTCGCCGTTATGATCATGTCTATCACCTTCACTGGTTGCCTCTCCGTTTCCGGTTTCAGTATAAATTTCTCATTTTAACACACAGAGCCATCTATACATCCACCCCTCTGTATTTATCTAACCTCATTACTCTCCACATGCCTTACCGCCAGCTTCGTTCTTTGCATGCCAATCGCCTGTCCTTACCCTCTCCGTCTCAGGCACATTTAGAACAAACCCGTCACTCGGCCTTCTTCTTTCTCAGCCCCGCTCTTTGGAACGTGCTCTCATCCTCCCTCCGTTTGGAATCCTCTTACTCAAAGTTTAAGGAGTTATTGAAAACCCACTTATTCCAACATGCCTTTGACCTCTCTCCTACCATCCCTCCCTGAGTTCTGTTAGTTGTGTCTGGTGTATCTACTGTGTGTCTTGCACTGTCCTTTCCCCCCTTTCCTATCTTACTATGGTGTTCCTTTTTCCTATAGTTAGGGAGCATAGTCTTTTTTATTTATTGTAAACCGCTTTTATGTTTCGGCCAAAGCGGTATATCAAATTAAGAAATAAAGATAAAAATAAAAATAAAGATAAAGAGTTCAATATTTAAAAGTGTGATATCCAAATATGCGTTTTTATAGAATTGTTCTGGGAAAGCGTAGTTACTCACCTGTAACAGGTGTTCTCCAGGAGCAGCAGGAATCAGTCCTCACATATGGGTGACGTCGGCGCCGACGGAGCCCTCGCGGAGCAATTTTCCCCAGCTTTCAAAGAAAGCCTTTGGGAATTGCAGCGCGCATGCGCGGTCTCCTTCCCACCCAAGGGTGCCATCTTAGCCAGTCAGATGACATAGCTAAAAGACAGCATAAAAATTTGCAAAAAAACTAAAGCAGATAATTGCAACTCCAAGGGGAGGAGGGAGGGTTGTGAGGACTGATTCCTGCTGCTCCTGGAGAACACCTGTTACAGGTGAGTAACTACGCTTTCTCCAGGACCAAGCAGGAAGTCAGTCCTCACATATGGGACTCCCAAGTTTAAGGCTACCGGAGACCCTAAGCACAAAAATGAGCTCCCTCTAGCTCAGCGGCACAGAAGGAAGGAATCTTCACTGAATTATTACCCACCGGTAGCCCCCATCTGGGATGGAGGGTAGGAGTTGCTCCATCCTCGAAGAGATTTCGGAGGACTGCCTGTCCGAAAGCACTGTCCCTGCGGGACTCCCTCTCGAGACAGTAATGGACCGCAAAAGTCTGGCTCGAAGACCAAGTAGCGGCCCGGCAGATGTCTGCCAGCGGAACAGAGCGGAGGTAAGCCACTGACGTAGCCTTCGCCCGAACACAATGAGCCGTGACTCGACTTTCTAACGAGAGTCCGGCTGCCCCATAAGCCCAAGCGATACAGTCAGCAACCCAGATGGACAGAGTACGCTTGGAGACAGGGAGCCCCAATTTATTGGGGTCAAAAGACACAAAGAGCTGAGCAGCTTTGCGGTGCTCCCGCGTACGGTCAAGGTAGAAGTTCAACGCCCTTCTACAGTCCAGGGTATGCAGGACCATTTCAGCTCAGCTGGAGTGTGGCCTGGGAAAGAAGGTCGGAAGTACCACCTCCTGATTGATATGAAAAGGGGAGACCACCTTTGGAAGAAATTTAGGGTGAGTCCGTAGGACTACCCTATTTTTGTAGAACCGAGTGTAAGGGGGATGAGACACGAGGGCCTGCAATTCACTTACGCGTCTGGCGGAAGTGAGGGCTATCAGGAATAAGGTTTTCCAAGAAAGAAAACGGAGAGAACAGGTAGCCATAGGTTCAAAAGGCGGACAGGTGATCCGCTGTAACACCACATTCAGATCCCAGTCAGGTGCTGGCGGGCGCAGAGGTGGTTTAAGTAGAAGGAGACCTCGGAGAAACCTCGCTACGAGAGGGTCGCTGGAAAGAGGTCTGCCGTCCACCGGCACATGATGTGCTGAAAGAGCACTGAGGTGAACTTTGTCGGAGTTGGACTTAAGTCCCAGATTAGAGAGGTAGAGCAAGTACTGCAAGATCACCGACACCGAGCAGGAGAAGGGATCCTGAGACTGCTGGGCACACCAAACGGAAAAGCGACGCCATTTAAGGGCGTAGCATTTGCGGGTAGAAGGTCGCTGAGAAGCTAGGACGACCTCTTCCACCTCTGCCGGCAGGAGAAGGGGAGCAAGGACTACCCTTTCAGCAGCCAGGCCATTAGATTGAGAGATCTGAGGTTGTGGTGTAGCAGGGACCCCTGATCCTGTGTGAGGAGATCCGGTTGAAACCCCAGAGGGAACGGATCCTCTACCGCTAATTGCAACAGGAGTGGAAACCACGGCTGTCTGGGCCAGCGAGGAGCCACCAGAATCATGGAAGCTTTGTCTCGGAGAACCTTGAAAAGAGTTCGAGAGACTAGCGGGATGGGAGGAAAAGCATAGAGAAGGCTCTCCGACCATGAGAGTAGAAAAGCATCTGCCGCTACTCAAAGGGGATGTGGCTGACGAGAGCAGAAGCGAGGAAGTTGCCGGTTGAGAGGACTGGCAAAGAGATCCATCGTGGGGAGGCCCCACTTCAGAAAAAGTTTCTGAACTACCAAGGGATACAGACGCCACTCGTGCGGCTGGAGTATCCGGCTGAGTTTGTCCGCCAGGCAATTTTCTTGGCCTGGGAGATAAACTGCCTTGAGAAGAATGTCGTGACTGACGGCCCAAGAGCATAGCCTCTGAGCTTCTCGGCAGAGAAGGAAGGAGCCCGTGCCCCCCTGTTTGTTCACGTAGAACATGGCAACTTGATTGTCCGTCTGGACAAGGACGGACTGGTGAGAAGTCAGGTGGGAGAAAGCCTTGAGCGCCAGACAGATTGCTCTGAGCTCCAGGAAGTTGATCTGCTGAGCAGACTCCCACGCGGTCCAGAGACCTTGAGTACATGCCCCTTGGCAATGTGCTCCCCAACCCAGGAGGGAAGCATCGGTCGTCAGCACCTGAGCCAGCTGAGGCAACTGAAAAGGCATTCCGAGCACCAGGTTCGGCCGATGAAGCCACCACTGTAGAGAAGAGGCCAGCGGCCTGGAGATGCGCACTAAGTCGGCTAGTCCGCCGGTGGCTTGTTGCCACTGCTTGCGCAGGCACCATTGAGCAGGCCGCATATTCAGGCGGGCATTGGGGGTCACGTGGACGGTGGAAGCCATATGGCCGAGTAGTCTCAGGAAGCGCCTGGCGGAGACCAGGGACTGGCTGCGAAAACGGCTGGCTAGGTCCATGAGCCGTTGAGCCCTGTCGAGAGGCAGGAAAGCTCGAGCCTGAGGAGTGTGCAGTCTTGCGCCGATGAACTCGAGATCCTGTGATGCAGAAGAGTCACCGTGCGGTGTGTGGCATTGGTGACTGCCGGAGAGGACGATGCTCTGATGAGCCAGTCGTCGAGGTACGGAAAGACATAGAGGCCGTGAAGCCGGAGATAGGCCGCCACCACCGCGAGACATTTTGTGAAGACTCGCGGTGCGGAGGATAGGCCAAAGGGCAGTACTCTGTACTGGTAATGATTTCCTGCCACCACAAACCTTAGGTATTGGCGGTGGCTTGGGTGGATGAGGATGTGCGTGTAGGCATCCTTTAGATCCAAGGAGCATAGCCAAGCTCCCTGCTGGAGGTAGGGCAGAAGGATTCCAAGGGTAAGCATCTTGAACTTTTCCCGCACGAGGAACTTGTTGAGGTTGCGCAAGTCCAGGATGGGTCTGAGGCCTCCTGTCCTTTTTGGTATTAGGAAATACCTGGAATAAAAGCCTTGACCTCTCAGGTGGTGGGGCACCGGTTCCACAGCCTGTTCCTGAAGAAGACTTGCTAACTCCTGAAGGAGTAAGTCCCTGTGCAGAGGGAGTCGTGGAGGTTTTCCCGGGAAATAAGAGGGAGGGACCTGATGGAAGTGGAGAAGATATCCTTCTCTTACGACTTGAAGCACCCAGGCATCTGAAGTGATGTTGGACCACCTGTGGGCGAAGTGAACCAGCCGGCCTCCGGTACTGGGAGGAGCCAGCTGAGGGGGAGAGGCTATGCTGAGGAAGTCAAAAACCCCCACCCTGCTGAGCAGGGGCTGGTGGTGCAGGCTTGGGGGCTTGCTGCCTACGGGACCCGTTACCCCATCCCTTGGCCTGCTGGCCCTGTTGGGGAGCTGCGGATGCCTGATATTGAGGGTAGTGTTTATAGGCAGCCGCCTTTCTCGGGTAAAAGGACTTCTTTCCCGAGCCCTTCTTCTTCTGGGAAGGGGCGGAGGTCTTCCTAGAAAGCCTAGTCCTGGTGAGAGTCTCCGTCTCGATTTGTGCAGCCTTTTCAGCCATGGGCTTGCCAAAGAGGTTCTCACCTCGGCAGGGGACATCGACCACCTTGTCCTGCACCCAGGGTTCAAGGTCAGACGACTGAAGCCAAGCCTGTCGGCGGGCACCGATGCCAGCTGCGGCCACTCGAGCCGATGCTTCAAAGCCATCATAGGCTGCTCGGGACATGAATTTGGAGCATTCCCGAATACCAGTTGTCAAGGCCAGGAACCTCCGCAAAGGTTCCTCGGACAGTCCAGCGGAGAATCCGGCTATCTCTTTTAGCCAGGTCTCGGAGATACATGCCCATGTATAGCTGGTAGGTCTGGACACGACAAGCAAGCATAGAGCCCTGGAAACACTTCTTACCAAGGCCATCCAGGTTACGGGCCTCCCTGCCAGGAGGCACCGAGGAGTGCATCTTTTGGCTCTTAAGCCTATGCATGGCCGATTCCACTACCAGGGCAGGGTGTGGCAGCTGTGCTTTTTGGAAGCCAGGACTCTTGCGGACTCGATAGATGGAATCGACCCGCTTGCTCAATACCGGCGACGAGGCCGGACTCTCCCACATGCGGAAGAGTAGTCGTTCCAGCATGGGAGGAACCGGTACAGTAAAGTGCTCCCTGGCGGGAGAGTCGTACTGAAGGGCGTCGAGCTCTTCGGCTCGAGGCTCCTCCTCAGGATCCGCAGGGAAGGCCAAAGCCTTGGCCATATCCCTGACGAAGTCCGAGAACCGGGCATCCTCCGGAGGGGACTGCTTCCGAGGTTCGGACTCAGGTGAGTCCGAGGGGACACACCGAGTCTGAAACGAATCAGGTGACTCTTCAGACTCCCAGGCCGACTCCGAGGAGGAATCGGTGGGTTCGGCTCGGGCAGGCGGAGGCGTCGGCCGCCCCGACACCGAGGGAGTCGGCGTCGACGACCTCGGTCCCGAACGGGAGGCCGAGGGTGACCTCGACCGAGGATCGACTCGAGTTCGCATGGACTCGAGGATCGGCTCGGTCTCCGGGGTTGACTTAGACGTCGACGTCCCGGCGGTCGGGGCAGTGGCGCCAGCGAGGCTAGCGAGCAGTGCCCGCTGCTGGTCCGTGAAGGCAGATAGTCTGCTCTCCAAGGCCGTCAACCTGAGTCCGACCTCAGGTGACCCAGCAGCCCCCGACTCGGGCCCCGACGGCGTCGGGCCCGACGTCGGACATCTCGGAGGCGAGTCCAGAAGGACTACAGGACTTACCCGAGCAGGCAACTCCGACTCCAGGCGAGGTCGCTTCGGGAGGTGCTCCTTCTCCAAAGACCCGGGACGGCTATCGGGGCTATGCGACCTGGCCCTCGCGGAGCCAGGAGCGTCCACCGACGCCGCCCTCGCGGGTTTTACCTTCCGTCGATGGTCCCCGGAGGGAGAACCCCTGTCGGAGGAGCTTCGGCGGTGATCAGAGCTGAAACCTCTGGATGCCGAGGCCTCCGACGAGGTCCGGGTACGGCCGGGGTCAGTGAAGATTCTTTCCCGCTGGTGCCGCCGACTCCTTAACGCTTTGGAGGACATTTTGCCACAGGCCCCACAGATCAGTTCTTCGTGATCCGGGCCCAGGCAGCGGAGGCAATTATTGTGTGTGTCAGTGAGTGACATATTTCTGTCACACTGAACACACCGCTTGAAACCACTGGCAGCCATCGGGGGAAAAAGGGCCCCTGCAAGGTCAAAGGACCGGGCTGCCAGCGAAAAAAACGAAAACGAAACTGACCAAAATCAGAAAAACCGAAAAATAAGAGAAGGACTCGCAACGGCGTCGCGAGTCCGGGCAGGAAAAAGACCGGCGTTGAACCGAAGGAAAAAAGAGAAATAAATCACGAAAATCAACTTTTTCAGCGGGGACATGACGCTTAATAGAGCCGCGAAAGGGAAACTAGTCCCTTCGCGTTCTGAAAGCCGGCGCGTGTGACTGCTGCTGGAAAGAGAGGTGATACAGGGGAGTGCAGGCTCTGCCGGGCACAGGGGGGGCCCCGCGGCACACTCGATTCTGCCGCGGCGGTCCCAGAAGCGGCAGCAGACAGCTTTTTTTTATTTTACATTTTCCCTGGGCTGGGCTGGGCTGGGCTGGGGGGGGTTAGGAGTGGTGATGGGTGATGGATGATGGGCGCTGGGGGGGGTAGGAGTGGTGCTGGGTGGGGGGGGGTAGGAGAGTGGTGCTGGGTGATGGGCGCTGGGGGGTTAGGAGTGGTGATGGGCGCTGGGGGGGGTTAGGAGTGGTGATGGGCTATGGGGGGCTTAAACTAAAAATTGGGTGATGGGGGATTAGGACTGGAAATGGGCTGGTGGGATTAGGACTGGAAGTGGGTTGATGGGGGGTTAGGACTGGTAATGGGCTATGGGGGGTCTTAAACTTAAAATTGGCTGATGGGGGATTAGGACTGGAAATGGGCTGGTGGGATTAGGACTGGATCTGGGTTGAGGGGGGGTTAGGACTGGTAATGGGCTATTGGGGGCTTAAACTAAAAACTGGGTGCTGGGGGATTAGGACTGGAAATGGGCTGGTGGGATTAGGACTGGAAGTGGGTTGATGGGGGGTTAGGACTGGTAATGGGCTATGGGGGGCTTAAACTAAAAATTGGGTGATGGGGGATTAGGACTGGAAATGGGCTGGTGGGATTAGGACTGGGAGTGGGCTGATGAGGAGGTTAGGACTGGTAATTGGGCTATGGGGGGGCTTAAACTGAAAATTGGGTGATGGGGGATTAGGACTGGAAATGGGCTGGTGGGATTAGGACTGGGAGTGGGCTGATGGGGAGGTTAGGACTGTAATGGGCTATGGGGGGGGCTTAAACTGAAAATTGGGTGATGGGGGATTAGGACTGGAAATGGGCTGGTGGGATTAGGACTGTGAGTGGGCTATAGGGGGCTAGGACTGGTAATGGGTTGGGGGGTTGCTAGGACTGGAAATGGGCTGAGTGGAAGGGGGCTTGAACTGCAAATAGCTGATGGGGACGGGGCTTGGAATAGAAATGGGCTGAGGGGAAGTGGGGGTCTTGAACTGCAAATAGCTGATGGGTTCGGGGCTTGGAATGGAAATGGGCTGAGGGGAAGTGGGGGGCTTGAACTGCAAATAGCTGATGGGGAGGGGAACTTGGAATGGAAATGGGCTGAGTGGAAGGGGGCTTGAACTGCAAATAGCTGATGGGAAGGGGGCTTGGAATGGGCTCTTAGGGGAGGGAGCTAGGACAGGAAATGGGCTGATGGAGGGGCTAGGATAGGACTGGGAATTGGGTGTTGGGGGAGCTAAGATTGGAAATGGGCTGTGGTGGGGGCTTGGATTGAAACGGACTCATGGCGGGGCTAGAACTGGAAGTAGGCTCATGGGGGGCTTGGATTAGAAATGGGCTGAGTGGAGGGGAGCTAGGATTTAACATGGGCTGATGGTGGGGCTAGGAAAGGACTAGAAATGGGCTGATGGGAGGCTGGTATTGGAAATGAGCTGATGAAGGGACTCGGATAGGACTGGAAATGGATGGGGGAGCTAGGACTGGAAATGGACTGATGGGGGGGCCAGGACTGGAAATGGGCTGATGTGGGGACTAGAAGGGAGCGGATACTGGGTGGGGCTGGAACTAAAAGGGAGCTGATGTTGGGGGAGATTAGAAGGGGATGGGGCTGGGAGAGTGAAATGGAGAGGGGAAAAATATTTTGTGTGGGAGGGAAGAAAAATGTACAATTGGCCGGGTATTGGGAGACTAAGTGGGGATTGAGGATGGAGGGGTAAAATTTGAGTGGATGAAATAGGAATGAAGAAAGAGCAAAAGGAGAAAGATTATTATGTTAAAGCAGATGTAGAGAGAGAATGGAAAAAAACTAGAAGAGAAGAAAGGACAAATGGACAGCAGACGATGGAGAGATAGCAGAAGACACAAATAAACCAGAAGAAAGTGGCTGGAACAATTGCAACTGAAAAAAAAAATGCACAAAAGGTACAAAGATATCTCTTTATTTTGAATTTATTAACTGGAATATGTCAGCTCTGGGAAATGTGCATCATTAATGTCTGTGCTTTGTTTAGTACAAGAGGAAATTAATTTATAGTTTTATTACTACATTGTTGTTGTACATTCCAAGTTTGGCTTTTAGGGTTCCCAGTTTCATTATTGTCTTCCTGTTTTTAAATTGTGATTCCTTGTTTGGTGATGGTCTATGTTCTGCATGTGTAACTGAGCTGAGGTGTTCTGTTTATATAATTCCTATTTGACATTGCCACTTGTTCTCTTTCCCCAGTAGGTCATGTATTGTTGTTCTCTGAAATGTATTGGTTTAATATTTGCAGTGTTGCCTTTTGATAGGTAGGGTGTGGTGCTTTGAGTCCTGGTAGTGCTGTTAGGATACGGTGGGTTTGCTATGGGTTCTAAATGGGCAGTGTTTGTAGTAGTTCCTAATGTGCCTGGCGGTTGGCACTGGATTATAGTAATGTAGAAATCTTTGTCTTTCTTTATCCATACACTCATGAAGAGGCATGTTTACTAAAAGTTAGTGTATGGTAACATTATGCAAATATTTATGCAAATGAGGCCCCGCACATGGCCCCGCACCCCCCTTGGGCCGCCCCTGCATCTAGATAACTAACATCGACCTAGCTTAGCACTCATTCCCTCCAATTTGCTGAAAATATTAGCAGTTAAGATGGAGGCGCTACATAATAGAGCTTGGAGTGTTACGCAGTTCCTCTTGGACAATTCTGAAATGCTGGCCACTAATGCATTAAGTTCAACAGAAAGGTTTTGCCTACAACCACACAGATTAGCACGGTAACCACACCACTTTATATAGTGGTTACCTTGTGGTCTTGGGCAAGCCACTTAACCCTCCATAGCCCATATTCCCTGTAAAATAGTTATCTCCAAGTTATAATGCCCTGTTCAATGTAATTTCAGTTTGTTCAATGTAAACCGCACTGATGCAGAATAGTGCAGTATATAAGAGAATGTAAATAAAAATAAATAATACATAATATGAATGAAATATGTTATGTGAGCGTGTATAGGAATGTGTTTTTACAAAGAAATGTCACTTAACAGGTTTACTGCTTTAATCTGGGGTATTAAGGTGCAGCGGCACACCTTGACTGAGATAGAGTTCATTGTGTCTATTTTTCCTGAAGGGTGTGGCAAATGCGAAGTGGAAATTTTCTGCTTGCGTTCTTTCATTTAACTGCACTGTTGCAGGGAGGGTAGGCTCTGGTTACCGAGTTCCACAGACAGCTCTGGTCTTCAGCAGGGAGGACATTTGGTTCATTAGTATGCTCTAAGAAATTAAAAGCCTGCTACATCAATTTAACACGCCTTGTTTATTTACATGGAGGGCAATTCTATCCTGGCTGTCCTGCCCCTGTACGATCGATCAGAATCTGGGCACACAGCGGTAGCACCCGATCCTGATCCGGTGGGGCTAGATGTGCCTGCGGGACCAGAATCGGGTTTACTGGTCTGGACATGCAGGCCGAGGCCCAGTTCTAATCAGCCGAATGCCCAGCAGATCCATGCTACCTCAGCCGGGCTCCTGAATGGAGCCACGGTGTCCTGTGCTGGGTGGAATAAGTCTCCTGTTTACCCTGCCGAATCAGCCCTGTATGTCCAGGGTCACTTTCCTGTCCACCGCCCATCCTTGCTTCTCCCCCTCCCGTCCACAAACAGAGCTCCCCGCACAACTCGGTAATACGTGTGAGGAGGTCTTCTGCCGCAAGCACGGTCCAGAATGATTCCCCCATGATATATAATTTGCCTATCAAAATGTCTTGGCAACTTATGGAATTAAATAAAAAAATTCATAATCTTAAAAACATAAAACTTAAAATATCACCCCAAAACATCCTACAAATTAATGCACATTAAACATTTTTGTTTATTAAAATGAATATGTGAAATGGACCAAAAAATCCACCAAAAAATTTGAAAAGAGCCCAAATAAGCCAAAAATGGATTGGCCAGTGCACATCCCTAGTTTTCACGATTCCATTGAGAAAGATTCACTAGATAGATTTTATCCAAGAAGCAGAGGTGAGCTGAAATGGGCTAGCCTGAAAACCAGCCTTGTTTGAGGTACTTGGGGACAAGGCTTCCCTTTTGTGGTTCTTTGACCCATTTTAAAATCCATGACAAAGTGAAATCTTAGGGTTATAAATCCAAAAGGATGGATTGAAGCCGTATGCTTTACATAGAATGTATTGTACATGCAATCTGGGCAGTGTTTAAAAAATATATATAATTACCCACTAAAGAGATGATGTTATAAAAGGTTTCCAAGGCAAAAGGCCTGTTATAAAATTACCCTAAGTAAAAGTATGTGTACTGTAGTGAAGTGCATTCTTCTGTGCAATGTTAGCCTAGGCATGTTCATGGGAGAAATTTGGGGGAAAGCAGGGAAGAGAAGAAAAAATCTAATGCCCATTAATAGGTCCATATGACCTATTAATGGGCATTAGAATGCACTAACGTGCATTGTTAATAAAATGTCTGCCCTTCCTGTGGGTAAAGGTCTTTGCATTGTTCCACTAAGCATAGACTTCTAACTGCATTGACTAGAGGTCTTCCTAGGGGCAGGTTAAGAGCAGGGATTGCAACAAGATGCAAAGTTGTAGACTTTCAAGACTACTTTCATTGTTTTAGCCAGAATAAGGAAATAAGAATGTCTGCCCATACCTTTCCTGAAACAATACAATCCCTCTGATGCTTCATGTGGCCTTGGGCAAGTCAGTTAACCCTCCATTGCCTCAGGTGCAAACTTAGATTGTAAGCCCTCCCGTGACAGAGAAATGCCTACTGTACCTGAATGTAAGTCACCTTCAGTTACTACTGGAAAGGCGTGAGCTAACTACTACTGCTAAATGATGGCAGATAAAGACTAAAATGGACCATTTAGTCTGCTCATTTGAGATTTCATTCACATCCACATTGGATAGATGCATATACAATTTATACATATATATATATATTCCCATATGTGACCCAACACCAAATACCCTCCATGGTCTTTTACCTGAACTTTCAATCCTTTTCCTAACACTGCCTTCCATATCTGGCCCAAGCATGTAAAAAATCTTATTACAGATGACTGCCTCCACCACCTTCACCAGTAGACCATTTCAAGCCTTGCTGTCTTCAATGCCAATTCTTACAAAACCAATACGCAAGCAAATTCTCACACCTTAGTTCATACCATTCCCTTTCTGTACCCCAAATGCATGTCTCTGTATTTTGAAGCCACACTTGGGCAACACTAAGGGGCTTGTTTACAAAGCTGCGGTAGCAGTTCGCGATCGTTACCGGAGCCGCGCCCCCATTGATTACATGGGGCCCGCGGCTCCGATAACGATCGCGAACCGCTACCGCAGCTTTGTAAACAAGCCCCTAAGAAATTAGAGTTGGTGACCAGCTTAATCAGTAAGAAATGATTTTGCTAAAAATTCTGCTTTCATTAGCAGGTAAATATTTAACATCATGAATAACAACAACACTCAATCCGGTGGAATGTACCCATCAAAGACTCTACCATACTCACTGCCACAAGGTATGTACCATAGATCAGTTTAATTATGAGAACCAGGGAAGGCGCATACCTAACGATATGCAAAATATCAACATCTTGCATCTAACTAATCTGATCGATTTTTAGATGATTAGAATAAGAATGAGGCAACAGAAGAACAAGAAAATCGCTTTTGTTCTCGATAAACATTTCAGGAATTTGGTTTCACTTGTAGAATATAGCGGATTGAAATTCTAGAAATATTTTTATATTCATTTGTTAAAAATGTTCTGATGTTCTTTTGGATTGCTACAAATCATGAGGTAGTTTGAGGAGAGCAAACTAAATGAACAGTATTTTACTTTAACTAAAAACTATCTTCATGTAAAATGTTCACCCATAGTTACGCTTTAAATTGTAAATTCCATTTTGTTGGTTTGGATCTATCTAATATTTCTGCCCTCTTCTAAAAATAAGATAGGTCATAAGAAGGTTAGCTGACGTCTTGTGGAGGGGGATAGAGAGGGTATTCCAGCATTCCGATGTAGATCACTACAGCAGCTTCTTGATTTACTTAAGTTCATGAGGTAAATTTTCAAAAGAAATTGTGCATTGTAGCAGAGTTGCCAAGTTACCCAGTTCCAGAAGCGAGATTTTTTGCCAGTTCTGGTTTTAAATGTGCATTGCAGTGCAGTATGCTATTTGTAATCCCTGGTTTTACCCATTGGAATCAGTGAGGTAAGTCCCAGAAAGCATCAGAATGAGATGGTCAGAAATTCAGGGCTGGCTTAAAATCTCATTCCTGGAAATGAGCAACTTGGGAACTCTGATGTAGACTAGATGGATACACATAACATCAGTGTAGTTTGCCTTCTTACTTTGTGTGAGGATGGGGGGCGGGGGCAAAAGGTAAGACAGTGGGAGCACGGGGACCAGTTCATCATTAGTGCCTCCTCAAACTACACCTATGGCACGTAAGTGGATTTTAGACAGCATATAGTCATAAAATATCATGCTTTGCATATATTTGCAATGCAGCAACTCATTAATGAGGAATTTACATAAACTTTTGCGTGAAGTGGATTTTGCACAAAAGTTTGCTAACACAATGGGCCCTTTTGCGAAATCACAAAAGGGCCCATTGGAGCATTTGGTGCTCTTTTTTTTCGTGCAAAGCACGCTTTTGCTAAGTGGCTTCACACCTTCGTTTATGACCCCTTTGATGTCTCTTATTGGTGGAATACAATAATTACGCTTTAGAAATATGAAGCGACCAAATCAGGAAAACACAACAGCACAAATCGGTTTATTGAAATATGGCAGCTGGTGAAGTCTTTAGCACGCTATTCTGTCATATGAGACTTGAATTTGTAAACTGATTTCTTCTGGATCTTCCTTCTGTAATTTGTTATTGTAGTTTTTCTTTTTAAAAGCTCTTAAAATCAATAAAAATATTTGAACACTAATACAGTGGGAGGTACTTAACTAAGATGGTGGACTCATGACTCCTGGGCTCTTGGAGCTCTGCTGCAGTAAGACTCGTTTAACACCCTGGAAAGAAAGAGGAAGGAAAAGATCGTACATAAGATTCCTCCAGTTTCTGGCTCAATGACCTAGTATATGCAACATGTGAATCTGGAGCGTGGCCAGTCCAATACTCCGAGAGGTGGTGTTTCTCCAGAGGCTGGAGGCATTGTTGAGCTCTGGAGAGAGGACTCTCCCACAGCTGCCGTGAGAAGTGGCTTCCATCAGTCTTCCCCCTTGATGCCAGTTGATGACATGGCAGTCAAGAGCCATGATGGGAGGAGGAAAACGTGATCAGCCAAGAGGGGAGTTCTAGCTTATAGCAGCTGAGACAGCCAGAGCATTTGGCAATTCCTCTCCTGTTTGGGAGGTAGGACATCCCTTGCAGACTTTTGGAGTTGATGATGCAGGCCAGGTCCAACTGAGGACTGTGTTTGAAGATGAGAGAGGAGATATAGCAAGTTGATGGTTGAGGTAATCACTCTCCCTATTCCTGTGCCTGTGCCTTTTAGTTTGTCTTCTTTGCTGTCTCCACTACCTGATGTTACTGTAGGCCAAGTGTGGTCTTTGGACTGCTTGTGTATGCCAGTTATGAATTTTCCAAAGGAATGTCCTTGAAAATACCTGCTCAGGATGTCGCCATCCAAAAGCAAGAGGATTGACTGACTGGCTTTGAAGCCAGGATCGAGTCCCTGTCATCCTTGAACATCGCTCTGGCGAAGGATACTGTAGCCCTAAGGAATACAACTGAGAATCCAGGGAACTCTGCTAGGAAGAACTTACATTTTATTAATTACCTAAATCTCCTGTCCTTTACTTTTATTTGATATATCACTTTTCACAAAATGTACACCAAAGCAATTTGCAATACAATAAAATTAAATACAATTTAAAAAACTAGAAAGGAACGTGAAACAATGTGACAGAAAAGTAACAGAATATTGAGACATCTCCCAGCTGATCATCCCCTAGTCGCCAGCACCACTACCCTCAGTTAGCTATGTTGAAAACGTTCTTGTTTGAAATTTTGAAATACCCAGCAGAAGCATTTCCACCTATTGCTAGTGCTTAGCACCTATCCACTTAGAAAAGATTCTCTCTGGGGACAGAGGATGAAGAGAGAGTTGTGACAATGGATGGTCATGAATTGGCAGCAGTAGATTGGAGTCCTCTGAGATAGTTGCGGGAGGTATGTGCTACTGTTGGTTTCCTTTGCATTGGAGCCTACTAAGGGATTGGGCTTTAGATCTTTTTATTTATTTATTTTAGAATAGACTATTTATTTATATGATTAATGAAAGAGTTTATCCTGATCTCTCTAGAGCTACTCAACTTAAAAATAGAGGTTTCCTCAATCTAAGACCGTGCGTTCTCAATTTGGGGGGTAATCTTTTTCTTAAATTTCCTGCTAAATATGTTGGGCCTGATACTCGAAGGCCCTTACATGGGTAAATTCCTTAGTTACCCATGTAAGGGCCTTATCCGGGATATTTGAAGGTCACCTACATGGGTAGTGCCCTTTGAATGTTCCCGCTAAGTCTCTAATGCGCCCTGATGCTATCCACATAGCACTGGGGCATGTTAGAGGCGTTCCGGGGAGGAGCAGGGGCAGAGGAAGGGCCTTAAAGATAGGTGAGAAAAAACCTCACCTATGCGGGTAGCAACAAAAATCACTGCTACCCATGCAGCCTCTGTGGCTGCCGGGGCATCCGGGCTAACCCAGATATTCACGTCCACCAGCACGGAAGTGAATATTTGGGTTAGGGGGGTCAGCGGGCAGGCTATGCACCACCACAGCGCATAGCCTACCCACCTCAATATTGGGCCCATTGTGCCTTTGAACGAGACTAGATTGTTATTTGCTGAGCCCCTGGGCTGGTGCAAGGACACCAGGAGCCCTAGGGGAACCCTCCTTCCTGCAGTTTCTTCTTGCCCCTACCCTTGTTGCCTTGCCACCACTGCTGTCTTTCTCTGGGACTTGCAAAGATGGCAATGAGAATAACTCAGTAATGCAGCACTTACCCAGAGCTTCTGATGCTGTGTGCTGTTGGTGCCAGTTCTCTTCCACCATGTGGTAATATTTATTTTGTTAATTAGAGTATCACTAGAGGTCAACCAGTACCATTTTGAACACAGCGCCAGAAGGAGCAGGAGTAATGGGGATCACTCCTGCTGCCTTACCCTAGACCAACAGGGATTTCTTCACATAGGTTTGGGGGGATTGGGAGACTTCTTCAGGAAGTCGGAGAGAGGGTCCAGGGCATAACTTCAGAGATGGAGGGGCTTGACTGGAGTCGGGGGGGGGGGGGAGTCTTCTGTCTTGGAGGGTAGGACATCTTATTGGGGAGGAGGGGAGGGGAGGGTTGGTCCCGATTTCAAAAGCTACCATGTGTGACATATGTGACTTGATCAGATCCTTTAATGTACAATGTCTCGCTTACGCAGATGACATCCTCCTATATATGCCGTTCACAATTGAACATCCAGTATTCTTCCCAATAATCAACTGTTTTGAAGCTGTAGCTGAATGGTTGCTATCACAAAACCTTCGGATTAACCACAAAAACTGACGTTCTTTTTGTCACAAGGAACCGTAAGTTCATACCTCCTCCATCACTACTCATCAACAACATAGAGTTGAAATCAAAAGCTACCATCCGTTACCTCGGCATCACATTGGATCAGCACTTGGACATGACAACGCATGTCAAGAACATCACAAAAACTATATATTATAAGATCAAATCGCTACGTCACCTCCGCTCCCTACTAGATCCCACAGACTTCCGAACAACCTTCCAGGCATTAGTCCTCCCACACCTGGATTTTGCCAACATCATCCTTCATGGCCTCCCTCAATCAACTTTAAATCTGCTCCGCCTAGCCATGAATACAGCCGCCAGAGTCCTCTCCGGCTCATCAAGATCTGACCATATAACACCCATCATGAAAGAACTGCATTGGTTACCATTACATGCCAGAATCCAGTATAAGTCTTTAGTCCTTACTTTCAAGGCACTAAATAACTGCCCCCCTACGCCAATCAGCAAGCTTATCCATGGCACCCTGGAAAACAGAAAAAGGAGAACCACATCAATGAACACCTTAATTGTCCCAAAAATAATAACGAAGTGCACTAAGGCCACCTCCAACAGGGCCTTCTCCTTATTTGCACCTCTAAACTGGAATGCGCTACCTCACGAAATCCGTGCTATCAAAAACCTAATCCTATTCAGAAAAGCATTGAAATACCACTTGTTCACAAAATGCTACCCGGAAGTCAACCTAGACATTAACAAAACTAACACCTCAATACAACCCGAAAAGGGCTAGTTGGTCAACCTTCTCTCTAGTCCTATTAGTGAACCACTTTGCAACATCCAAATGAGTTTTATATTACTGTATATATCATTAAGTTATTCTGTACATAGTTTCCCCGGTTGTCCTATTGTTGAAGTTCCCTGTTCAATGTAAAACTCAATGTTACTTGTATACATTGTAGTATGTTCTTGTTCAATGTACACCGCACTGATTGTAATAGCGTGGTATAAAAGAAGTGTTAAATAAATAAATAAAAAATAAATAAATAAATACCAGTCCTTTAAAATAGCTCCAGGCTGCAGGAAGTAGAATAATAGAACTTGTAAGGCTGATCACAAGTTCAGTTACCATTTACCATAGAATTCACAAACCTGATACTGCATTATCCCAGATTAGTGATTCACACAGTAAATTAAGCTGTGGTACCCCAACATTTTACTGCAGCTTAGTAACTAGCCCCCCATGTTTGTTTGGTATTGATATAAGGCTTGATTCAAGATATTGTAGACTGAATTGAACAAACAATTCAAGTTTGTAATTGATTTGTTATTTAATGTGTCTCCATGATTTTAATTGTTTGTTGTTTGTGTTGTTTTGTGTATACTCTTCATTCAACTGTTGTAGTGTAATCCACACAGAATGTAAATGCAGTGGATAGAAGTGTTTAAAAAAACCAAAACAAATAAAATGTTTGAAATATGTAATAAAATAAAAAAGAAAATTGAGTTGCTTTGTGCATATTTAAAATTGTATCCATAATTTTGCCATTAAATGCTCTGTGGCAAGCTCACTGTAAGGCAATTCGTGCCTCTTCCTAGCTGAAGAGCTGTGGGCCTCGGAGACTAGCTGTTAATCCTCCCAACTCTTACCTTGAAACTTCAGCACTGGGGGGCTGTTTGCAAACAGAAGGTTGGCATCAGGTGTCAGAGGGGGCAGAAGCTAACAGCCCCGCAGTGCCAGAATTTCAAGGTAAGTGCCGCAAGGCTATTTGCAACCATTGCCACTGCTGAAAGTCCTAAGAGGAGCAGCAGTGAAGGCAGTGGCACCTCCAGAGGGCCAGTGCCCTAGACAACTGCCTAGTTTGCCCATTGATAGCACCGGCCCTGGTTAACAGATGTCCCAGTTTTTTCAAACTATATTTACCAACTCTCACTTGTTTGGCGGCCTCCTATCCCCAATTCCAGCACTGGGGTAAAAAAAAAATAGTTTTCAATTTAGTGCTTTGAATGTGTGATTTTTTTAGAATTTACAGCCATTATCTTTATATTTCGAGTAGAAGAGTACCATAGTACCAGAGGGATCAGGGTTCGATTCCCACTGGCACTCCTTGTGACCTTGGGCAAGTCACTTCACCCTTCATTGCCTCAGAAGGAAAAGTCTGACAATCTACTTGCAGTCACACTTTGCCATGAAAATAGAAGGGCTGCTGGGTCTCCAGGAGTAAGCATTGACTCAATGACACTTAAAAACTAAAATCTTAACATTTTGCACAGTGTGAAGGAAACGCATCACTATTCCTCTGTTGATTTGTCTGCTTTGAAGAGACATTGTTAGCTGTCATGCAATGGATGGGGAGGAGGCAGGTAATGACTCCCATCCCCTCTTTCATGCCTTGCTGCTCAAACCTGGAACTAAGGTCTCTCCTCTCCCCCACCCCCAAACTTTGGATAAGTGTCCTTGATTTGCCTGTAAAATATCTAGTAGCCTTATACACATGCCATATTATAAATAAATTTTGAAAGATAGGGTTGCCAATTGGCTCCAGATGCACCTGACAGGCTTGATTCAGTCCTGTGTTTACCCCATTGCATGCAGGGACTTGTTGTTTTGCTTTTCTTATGGAGTGCAATGGAGAAATCAGAACTACATGTCCCTGTATGCAATGGAGTAAACCCAGGATTGGATTAAGCCTGTCAGGTGCACCTGGAGTCAGTTGGCAACCCTATTGAAAGATGATATAAAATACAGATGTAAATCATATCTACATAGCGTGAAAACGATTCCCTCCAGTCCATGGAGTTATTTCAGTCTATCCCTTCATTTAAAGTACTTTCTCTGGTAGAATTAGACCTCCATTACCCCACCCAAGATATACATATTATGTTGTTGCTGGCACAAAATAATGGACTATACATGTTCTGGCAAGGAGTACAATATTATCTAGTTTCTTGTTGTTAATTGTTGGATAATTTCCACCCCCTTTCCTTTTACAGGCTGCTTTAGAGTAGATTCCGGACAGGATTAGCAAATGCTGGGAGGTCTTAGGTACGGTTACCAGATTTTTTGCAGGCAAATCTGGGACAGTTATCTGAAGTGGGGGAGGGGGAGGGACACTCTAGCTTCAGGTTTGACCAACAAGGAGAAAAGAAGGACGAGGAATCATTATCTTACACCCACCCAAGCATCCCATGATAGCAACAATATCATTTCCAAGCTGACAAACTGACAGAGAAAAGGAAATAGTGATGCATTTCTCTTGTACTGTGCAAAAATATAAAGATAATTAATGTAAATTCTAAAAGCAGACATATTGAAATCACTAAATTGAAAATATTTTTTTTTACCTCCTCTGTCCCCATTGCTAAACTCCGTGACAGGAGGTTGCCAAACAAGTGGGAGTCAGGGACAGAGCTCTAAAACCAGGGACAATCCCCAAAAATCAGGGACATCTGGTAACCTGAGCCTTAGGCCTTAAGAAATCATCTACTATTGCACAGGCACAATCGTCTTTGGCAGTCACTACCCAGGAGCCTTGGACCTTCCACTGCATCCTTTGAGATTTCTTCTCCTCTCAAACCCTCAGAAAAATTCAGCAAGTCTCTACCTCCTCTCTTCCCAAGGACAAAAATCATGAGTACCTTTGCATGAGACAAATCTAGGGCTCAGTTCCCCTCCCTTCCCTCCGTGACCCCCTCACACTTTCTCTCTCTGCAAGGGACAGGAAGAGCTCCCTTCTTCCCCTCCTGCACAACCCTTCAAGAGCACAGCACCCTCGGCTGCCTCATTGGTCCCTTGCGGCCCTCCCGAGTGGCACACCCTGCTCCCCCACCCTCACTCTTTGACATCAGAAATAACGGAACCTCCCCAAACCTGGAAAGATTTCCAACTATAGATGCTCAAGAAGTCTCTACAATCACTTTTATTAACATTCTAGTGCCACAGAACAGGGCGAATGTCTGGCCCGACCTGCTCTCCTGTAGACCACTGCAACTGATCCCAAATAATCATCCTATTTCCATTTTTATATATTTTCTAAATCACAGATGGAGGTGCACCACCATATCTAGCCCCTGCTGCCGGATTTCAACCAGGACCATCAGGTATTTGACAACATACTTGCTCCAGTGCATCTTTTCCAGGAACAAATTTGGGCCTTTTCTTGCACGTGTCCCGTCTCTGGAACTCTTTACCTGTCGAGGCACATTTAGAAGCTGGCTATCTGAGCTTTACGAAGTGTGAAAATGATATTTTTTGAAGATGGTTTTTGGGACATTATGTCAGTGATTGTGAGCTGCAGTTTTAACTTTTTAATTTTTGCTCTTAGCCCGTTATGTTTTGTATTGACATTTATTATTTCTTCTGTTCATTGTAATCCGCCTAGGAATTATGATAGGTGAAATAGAAATATTTTTTAAATAAATAAATAGGATAGCTTAAAAACACCTCTTTCCTTCTCTTTCCTCTCAGCTGAAGTGAGAGAAACAAAAGTGTTATATTATCTGTTGAAGTAAACATCTTGCCAGTTATAAATGGTGAAAAAAGCAATAACCTAAAATCACCACTTTCAAACAAATAGTTCCACTTTTTCCATAGGAGGTCCACCAGCCAGTATAGCAGTCAGATTGGTCAGACACTAGGCGCTTTATAAATGCAACAAAAGACACTGAAGGAAATTTGAGTAACTTCTGTTTCTCTTTCTGCAGCTGGTACAGCTTGTCCAGCTCCTCCTCCATATACCCCCCAACAAGGACCTTCTGTTCCGCCATTTCCACAGTTGCAACCAGCCACAGGCAAGTATCAAAACTACATTTCAAAACAGTGGTAGAAGTCTGAGTGAAGAAACCCAAAGATTCAAAAAGCGCTTCTCGGCTCTTATTCCTAATAATATAGATGTGCAATGGGCAGGACAGTGTGTATTGTATTAAAGACAGGCCAGTATAATTTCAGAACTGCCTATGACTCAGAGAGGGGAAAGAAAAAGATGCCACCAGTCAATTTTACAGATGCATTTTCTTCAGTGCCAGGGAGAACTGTAGAATATGAGCATCCACCATTTCCGAAAAAAGCTGAAGACATACCTGTTTCAAGAGCATTTCAAATCTGACTTAACTCCCAACCCCCGATCAGACCTAGAACCAGAATCTAACAGCAGCACCTGACTGTGCGTGATGACAACCGTGAACATAACCCAACAACAACCCTGTATCCTATTAATGACAACTGAAAATATCACCTCTGTCTACAAATACAATCGTTCATAATCTGCATTTATAATCTGTAGTTTGACTTATGTTATTAACCTGTTCTTCATTGTACAACAGTATGCATATCCATGCCCTGTTAAATCTTGTTTTCATGTAAATCGCTTTGAATAGTAGAAAGGCGATATAGAAATAAGCTTAAATAAAATAAATAAATATAGCCACCCTGTAAGACGAGAACATGCCTCTGAACATTATCAGGTTTCCAAAATGGCCAAGGAAATAGACAAGAACATAAGAGGGTGAAAGGACCGGCAGTAATACAAGCCTGCCCGTTGCAGGGTAAATGTAGTTTAAAGTTGGTTGTGTTCCCTATGCCAAGGGTCGATGAGTTACTTGAACAACTGGGAGAAAAAATAAAATATATCTCAGCCCTTTATTTGACAAAATACTATTGCCAGCTTTTCTATAAATGGAGTCCTGATAGATCTTAAAGTGCATTGAGAAGGCAGTTTCCTATCAGCCCGATATTTAAAAGGATTTCTCCAGTTAAAAGCGCCTACTAAATGAATAAGTACCATGAAGAGGGATATTCAGCAATGTTGTCGGGTCAGTGCAAGGGAAAAGCAAGAAATTCTCCCAAGAGTAGCGAATTTTTCAGCACCACAGTCTGGATAACTATCTACACAACTTAGGACAGTAAAGCCGCAGTCCTAAGCTAACTGGAGAGGGCGCTGACAATTGCTGCTATACAGATAGTGCTGGCAGCCAGCAATGACTGAATATTTAACACCAGTCACCATCCGCTATGTAGGAATCGATTCTGAAAGCATTTCACTGGCCAGCCAACAGAAGGCAGGCCGACTAAGGGGCAGAACGAGATATTCAGCACCGCTGTCCGCATAGTGCCACTCAATATCCCCACACAGTACCTGGCACTGTCTGGTTAGTATAGGGGCAGTCCATGGGCACCAGCACTAACCAGCTAAGTGCTGACAATTACCCAGTCAGTGTGCAATTTTCAGTGACCCCTGTCCAGACCACTTAGGCTGCAAATTACATCAATCAAGTAAGTGTCATCAGTTACCCAGTTAGTGTCTCTGAACCCTGATATTCAGCGACAGCTCCTAGCCAATGTTCCCTCTAATTTTCTGTAGGCTGTGTGCGCATAAAATATCAGCTGTGCAGCTTTTGAAGGAAGGTTAAATTTTTGTGCGCCACATAACGACACTCGGAGTTATATACTTTAAAATATGACTACAAGTCAGAATACAGTATGTACATCGCATTGATTTTAATCAAATTAAATGAAAATAGACAATTACTAAATGAAGCGGAAAATTTCTAGTAATTACAATAACAACTTTTAAATTTTAAGACGTCTGTGTTGTTTTCTAAAAGAATCAGAACCGTAATTTTTGTGCGCTCTGTTGTAAAGTATGTGCGCTCGCTCGGCGAGGTGTGTGCGCGCTCACGCACACACAGCTTAGAGGGAACAGTGCTCCTAGCACTCAATAACCCGCTGATATTTAAGTGCCACCAATGACTGCTGTGTGCTGGGTGAGTTGGCATTCTTTATATCTACCGAAGGCATGCTATGGCGGCAACTGACAGCACAAAAACAGCAGAAGTGTGCACAAAAGGGCATTCAACCAACTAAGTAGAACCGTAAACTGTTGAATTGTGTAGAACGAAATCATCTGAGCATTGTGCAGTGTGATTTGAAAAAGTGTGAGAAACTGAGCACAGTGTGAATATATTTGCTTTGTCGTGAAGGACAGACTTGGAATGAGCCCTTCTGGAAAACGGCCAATTAAGATTTTATTATAGCACAAAAATTAAGCAAATAATAAAAAGGACATAAAAACTGTATAATAATAAAGGATAATGCAGAGTGTTACAGAACTGATGATTGAAAAGGGGGGCAACAAATGAAACACTGCTTAAAAGGTATTTTCAGCAGTTTCCCCACAGTTCCATTCTGATAGTACTTCACACTCTTATGATAATTTAAAAAAAAAAATTTGAGGGCATATATGGGTGGCAATTCCTTAGCAATATATGAGGAAGTTTTGTGTGATATTACAATCTTGACGTCTTCCTCTAATATAAGGGGTTCATATATTGTTTGTTTTAAGAAATTAGGTTAAGGTATTTCTGGTGTGTTGCACTATTACAGGAAATGTATGACCAACCCTTACAATCCTTACCGAATCTCTGGCCCAAATAAGGTGCACGGCACAGCAATGTGAAGCAGCATTTAGGACCACAAAAAGAATTTCCATAGTGAATCCATGTTTCACAGTCCTGATATCCAGTGGGAATTTATATCACAGGCAGGGATCATCTTTCCACAAGGTAGAAAATCCAAAGTTATCTGGAAGCAGAGTCGCAGTAAAGGCGACTCTGGCTACAAAATGAGTTGTAGAAAGACCCCAATTGCCCCTTTAAGATTATTATCAATGTGAATGTATACAACATGGAAGTCCATCAGAACTAAACAGGTCCACTTTCGCATATTCTGATGGTATTCACAAATGTCCGGATCCCTTTTATTAAAAACAGTTGTTCAATATATAGAAAAAAATCCCAAAAAGGAAAAAAAAAATCTTCAATGAGTATCCAAGGTTTACTTTCTGACACAAAATAAGGTGCTTTTGCATGGTCACATTGTTTTAAGTAGTGATGTTCCCCTGTGTTTGGTTATGCAAATTAAAAAAAGGTTAGGGCTCTTCAACTTGGAAAAAAAGACAACTGAGGGGAGATATGATAGAGGTCTATAAAATAATGAATAGAGTGGAACAGATAAACATAGATCAGTTGTTTACTCCTTCAAAAAGTAGAAAGACTAGAGGACAAACAAAGAAGTTACAATGTAGTCCATTGGAGAAAATAATTTTCTATTCAATGCATAATCAAACTCTGGAATTCGTTAACAGAAGATATAGTAAAGGCTGTTAGTGTAACTTGATTTTAAAAAAAAGTTTGGACAAGGTCCTGGAGGAAAAATCTATAAACCATTATTAAAGAGGACCAGAGAAATCCACTGCTTACCCCGGGATAAGCAATGTGGAACCTGACAGGTACTTGTGACCTGGACTGGCCACTGTTGGAAACAGGATACTGGGCTTGATGAGACCTTGGACTGATCCAATATGGTAAATCATATGTCCTTATATATGGGATATGATGGCCAGTCCAATAATTGAATTAGTTCAGAGGTTCTAAAATTAAGTTCCATGAGCCACATTCATCCTGGTGGCAATAGCAGGAAGAGGACATTGTGCAACTGCCTCCTGCAATGACAGACTGTATCTGAGGTCCGGCACTTCTTTCTCGCTGATCTCATGCATCACAAAGTCAGCCGTGAGCAGAGAAAGTGCCACTCCATGAAGTCTGAATGTGCTCGCAATGTTGGTACAATCGGTGCCGTAGTGGGATCTAATTTACAAGGTTCCTGGTGAAGGAAAAGCTTCTAATGAGGGCCAAGAGATGTTGGGGGTATGTTTACTACAAGTCGCACCGGAAGCATGCGATCAGTCCCCAAAATGAACATGGGGGTAATGCTTGACTCATGCTATAAAATAGAGATATCCCGGCACAACCCCATGTTGCTACCATGAGTTTTGCACCAACCCTGTACTCCTACTGTTTGGTGGGATCAATGCAGTTGCACTTAAAGCCATCTATTGAGGTGGTGATAAGTGCAACATTGCCAAGTAGTGATGTGCATGCTCCGTCCTAGAACTGCCTATGCTCTGCCCCAAACCAAGCTACTCAGCACAGGATTTTTAGTGCAGCTGAATTTTGAGCACATAGTACTTATGACCCTGATACACTTCATACACACTGAACCCATGCCACCCAGTAGCACCCTTTAGTAAGCATGCCCTTTATGTAGCCAAACTGAGAACCTGGCTGAGAACTGTAAGAATGAATGACTGACTGTGTCTGCCTTCTCCTTTGCCTAGTATTTGAAATCTCTGAGATACCTCTTCTCCCAATTCAGGAAATTTTAAGAAGATCCATCTCCTCTGTTACCTACCCACTCACCAAATGCTCCAAGAGGGTCACCCTAACCCAGCCCTCTTGGTTATTTGAAACTTTCTATGTGGGCCTTCTTGTGAAAAGTTTTGGGAGCCCTAGATTAGCTGAATACACTAAAGAAATATAGTGAGAGGATCTTAAATGAATATTCGTCCTCTCTTTTTCTGTACAGCTGGAGCAGCTTCTCTACCTCCTCCTCCTTATGTGAATGAAAATGGACCATATGTTACACCAGGGACACAACCACAACCTACAACAGGTAAGCAGAGAATATTCAGCACTCATGTTTCCAAACTAGTTTCATGATCTTCATCAAAAACATGGCCCCAGAGTAGACTCCTTAATGCAGAAGAAACCTTCAGATCTGAAAAGTGGCCAGCTGCTGCACTAACATTTAGAAAGGAGACAGTGAAGTCTCCAAACTAGAACATGGAAAAAAGCTTAACAGTTGCTTAGGATAATTACCAGGACCTGATGGTATTTACCACCAAGTTCTGAAAGAACTGAGATATGAAATTGCAGACCTGCTGCTCGTGATCTGCAACATATCATCAAAATCTGCCATTGTACCCAAGGATAACCAATGTGAAGATTTTAAAAAGGGAACTAGGATGATCAAGGAAACTGAAGATCAATGAGCCCAATGTTGATGCTGGGTAAAATGGTGGAACCTACTGTTAAGAACATGATTGTCAAGAAAGCAGAATAGCAAGTGTTTAAAATAAACCATAAACCATAAATACTGGCATGCAAAAAGGAAGTGGAACTGTGATGCTGAGAGAGGGAGTGGGCGGGTCAGGAAAGGGGCGACAGGATTAGGGCGTACAATGACAGTTCTCTGCTCTTCTCTGGGCTCACCCCCTTCCATCCTCATCCCTTAAGCTTCCTGGACGGGTAAGGGCAGGAGCTGAACACTCCTACTGCTCTGGAATCTGAAAAGAAGAGGCAGAACTGCATTCCAGACGTTCCCTCAGAAATTAAACCCTGGATAAACATGATTTAGTGGGAAGAGCAAACATGGCTTCAGCATAAAGAAGACATGCCTTACTAACCTAGTGGAAATCTATGAAGGTATACGTCACACTGTGAATAAGAGCAAGTGAATCAGAAGACATTTGTTAAAACCCCTCATTAGAGGCCATGTTCTCTTGTGGACTGGTAGCTGGTTAAATGATAGAAAATAAAGTAAGGAAAAAAAAATTGTGTTTTCCAAATGGTAAGATGTATATTGTGCAGGAGTAGCCTAATGGTTAGAGCACTGGCAACCAAGAGACCAGAGTTTGATTCCCAGTAAAACTCCTTGTGGTCTTGGGCAAGTCACTTAACCCTCCACTGCCTCAGAAAAATCCAAGTTATCACTGTCCCTGTCTAATGTACATTAGCAAGTTTAAGTTACAATGTAAACTGCTTTGACTAAAATGATAGTGGCATATAAAACCAATTAAATAAAATAAATACCCTAGGGATCTATACTGGCACTAATGTTTAACATATTAATTAATGATCTGGAAAAGAAAGCAAGGAGTAAGGTGATTAAATTTCCAGATGTCACAAATTATTCAAAGTAATTAAAACATGAGCAGACTGTGAGGAATTGTAGGAGGACTTTGCAAAACCAGGGATCTCAGCACCTCAATGGCAGATAAAATTTAATGTGCATAAGTGAAATGCAGAGAAGCTAAAGCCAGAGGAGAAAGAGAGGCAATCACAGAACTCAACAGATTTCCAACGTGCAGCAAGACAGGACAAGGAGAAGTACTACAATGATGCATGCAAGGAAATAGAATCAGAGGAAGAACAAGATCGGCTTTCCGAAAGCTACGAGCAGGGGCGCTTCAAGGCAATCTGCTGCCTGAGGCGAAGTATGAAAAGACGCCCCCCCCCCCCAACCTTAGAGGGGGCGGGGCTTTTTCAGAAATCCAATCAGAGACTGAACCAAACCAAAAAGCCGATTAGATTATATGGAGAAAATGCAAGATGTTTGCACACGGCCATATCGAGCTGCAATCACACCCTGTGAGACTTGCAGCTCGGGCACACGCCCCCCTCTCCCCCCCATACCTCCGTCCAGCGCAGCCTGCTCTTTCCCTGCTGCTGCTGCCCTCTGTTTTTTTCACGGATGCGCCAGCAGCAGGGAAAGAGCAGGCAGCGCTGGATGGAGGTATGGGGAGGAGAAGGGGGACATGCGCCCGATCTGAAAGGCACCGGCACTTTAAGCAGATCCGTCCCTCCTTGACATCGAGTCAGAGGAGGGAGGGACCAGACCTGCTTAAAGTGCTGCGAAAAGGCTTGGGGAGCGCATTTCGGCTGCCTGCCAATGTTCTGCCAGCGGCAGCAGGGCAACAGCAGACAGCCGAAATACGCCTCCCAAGCCTTTGCGCCCTGTGTGGCTGCACCGCTTGCACAGGCTAGGTACAGTCCCATTTGTACACCAAGGAAGTAAAAGACAGCAAGAACTAACAGCACAGTTTATAAAACTAAATTATAACTCATTTTTATTGTGTTGTTATAAACTGTGTTATGGTTCTTGCTTTTTCTTTTTCAACATATATTTTGCATCCACAGTAGGTGCAGAGCAGAACCAGGACATTCACCCACAGAACTCAATATTTAAAAAAAAAATCTCGTTCTGATCATCTCACTAACAACAACCACCACTATTCTCCAGTACCAGGCATTTTGTGAACTAATACAAAACCCTACAACAAAGAAGAAACCTACCATACCATATCATATCAGCACAAACTTCCAAAACTCATGTAAGGAGCACATCCAAAAAAAGCGTCACTGTAAATACTACAGTGGGCCCTGGAACATCCATACACCTATTTGAAAAGCTGAACAAGTCAAATTACTACAGTACAGTATAGATCAGGGGTGTCAAACTCAAATACACAGTGGGCCAAAATGTAAAACTTGAACAAAGTCGCGGGCCAGCATTGAACAAATGAACCTTTTAATATGGACCCAAACAAGATTTGCTTTAACATTGAATATGAAGCAACACTTATTACTATACAATTTATAACTTAATAGTTCAGATATGCAAAAACCAATTTCAAATAAAAAAAAACATCAATGACATTCATTTATTAAATAAGATTTAAATAATAATAAATAATAATTTTTAAAATAAATAACAGTAATAAAATTAATCAACCATTCAAGCCCATGTCTTGGAGTAGCAAGAAAAAGTGCATAAAGAAAACGTTAATTATTGCTCAGTTTGCTGCACACTGATCTAATCTGATGTGCCCAAGCCAGATACCTGGCATCTCTTCTTGGATGATAGTTCATCAATGTCTGGGCTCAGGCTTTGAGCTGAGGAAATCCTCAGTATCGAGCGAAGGTGTTCATCAGTCAGACGTCTCCTGTGAGATGTTTTGGTCATCTTCATCGAGGAGAAAAGTTGCTCACATAGATAAGTGCTGCCGAACATGGAGAGCATCTGAGCAGCTTGGGTGCGGAGCTGAGGCATTGTGTCAGGGATGAACTGTGGAAACAGGGCGGCGCCCACAGCATCATACTTTGACTTTAGCGTGTCATTACACTGGAGTTCAATTAGCTCCATTTGGAGGTTGGTTGGTGCGTTTTCCACATTAACTGCAAAGGGATTACTGAGGCAGTTCAAACCTACATTTCTGGACATCAAAGTCGGCAAATCGCCGGCTAAACTCAGCGCCGAGTACACTGAGTTTTTCAGCAAACTGTGCGCATGGGAACAAGTTGGTAAAGAACTGCGTTTTCATGGTTTGGCAGCAGGGAAAATGGCCAAGGTTTCTTTGCAGCATCTAATTCTCCCACAGGCACAGTTTAGTTTTAAAAGCCCTCACTGCAGCGTACATGTCTGTGATGATGCGCCCCCGCCCCTGAAGCTGCAGGTTCAGCGCATCGAGATGGCTCGAGATGTCACACAGAAAGGCCAGCTCACACAGAAACTTTTTCTCCCGAAGCTCTGCTGTGTCCTTCCCTTTGCTTTCCAGAAACTGACATATTTCCTCATGCAGCTCAAAACATCTATTCAGTACTTTTCCTCGGCTTAACCATCTCACCTCTGTGTGATACGGCACGTCTGCGTATTCCGAACCACACTCCTCCAGAAAAGACTTAAACTGGCGGTGATTCAGACCTTTGGCTCTTATAAAGTTAACTACTTGTGTTACTGTGGTCATAACATGTTCCATCTTTAGGGCTTTGCCACACAATGATTCCTGATGTATGATGCAGTGATAAACAGTTAGTTCACCTGCACAGTTCTCTTCCTGCATCTTCTCCCGGACCCTGCCCACCAGTCCACTTGTTTTACCACACATCGCTGGCGCACCATCTGTCGTTAATCCCACGAGTTTATCCCACGGCAGCTTTATTTCAGTTACGCATTTGGAAACCTCCTCAAAAATTTCCTTTCCTGTGGTTGTGCCATGCATTGATTTGAATCCCAATAGCTCCTCCGTAACACACATATTTGAGTCCACTCCACGGATGAAGACTGACAGCTGAGCAGTATCAGATGCGTCGCTGCTCTCATCCACAGCAAGGGAGAATGCAACGAAATCTTTTCCCTTTTCCAAAAGCTGGTCATACAAATTGGTGGCAAGATCACATGTGCGATCAGCTACTGTGTTTCTGCTCAGGCTCACGTTTGAAAAGGCTTGCTTTTTCTCTGGGCACACGATGTCACAAACTTTCAACATGCACTTTTTCACAAACTCTCCCTCATTAAAGGGCCGGGCTGATTTTGCGATCTCTGCTGCCACAATATAACTAGCCTTTACAGCAGCCTCACTTTGTGATGTGGCTTTTTTGAACATATTCTGTTGTGAAACCAAACTTCTTTTCATCTCCTCCACTTTCTGGCTCCTTTGAGTCATGTCCAGGTCCTTGTACTTGTCATGGTGTTTTGTTTCATAGTGTCGTCGAATGTTATACTCCTTAGTTATAGCCACGTTGACTCCACAAATCAGACAAACAGGTCTGTCTTTTACATATGTAAACAAATATTCTGTCTCCCACCTGTCCAGAAAGTTCCTGTTGTCTGCCTTTCTTTTTGCCATTTTTGGGAAGGGGTTCCACAGTGACAGTTGTAGCTTGAGATCGCTATGACTTCTGTCACACAGGAGAGGGCGTTTCTGGGACCTGTCCTGATTGACGCGCCAAAACAACAGCAAGGCATTATGGGATTTGTAGTATTAGCGATGAATGAATGCGCTGTATAATACCGGCGGGCTAGCTCTAGTAGTCATTTGGTATAGCCTCACGGGCCAAATATAATTACACTACGGGCCAAATTTGGCCCGCGGGCCAGAGTTTGACACCTATGGTATAGATCTTTATGTACAAACTCCATGTTAACAGAACACCTGAACTCAGTCACACACTCACAACGTCGACCCTCACCATGTACAGAATAAGTAACCACAATATAAAGTAAAAATAAGAATATGTAGACTAAATTTAAATTGAAACCCCAAGAAGCCAGAGTCCACATGCAGTGCAACATCAGATAAATAAGAGATGCAGTTCCCCAATACTGTTTAAAATATAAAAATAGCGAGGGTCCACTCCCCGGTCAGCACCCCTGGGAGAAACCACCCTCTCAGTCATAACTTCCTGACTGGGTAGGGTAAAACCCTGCGCAATAGGAGACAAATCGGAAGAAGTACTCACAGACCCGTGGGTCAAGTCCGGAGGCTCATGCTCTACCTGAGCTTTCTGGAGGTGAAGGAATTGGGAAGGAAGATAATTGTAAAATGTCTTCCCTTCCGTCTGTTTTGGACTTCCATATTACTGTATCATCTGTTGTTCCCCCAGCTGAGGTTTCCTTAAGGGATGTTTGGGAGGTAGTGGCTTGCATGGAAATGTCCCTGCGTGCCTCTCTTTCCCAGGTTTCCCAATTTTCTAAGGATGTTGTACAGAAGTTGGGTGCCCATGAAGAGGCTATTGCTAAAACATAATGTTGCTTTGAATAAATTAGAGGGGCAGGTTTCTGTAATGCAGGCTGTTGCATCTTCCTCGATTAGGGATAATCTTACTACACATCATCAAATAGAGTCCCTTGAGAATGCTATACGTGCAAAAAATTTGAGATTTTTAAATTTTCCACAAACTCATTATTTGTCTCCTTCTATTTTGTTATATAAGTATTTTAAGGAGGTTCTATTAATTGATGATGTGAATTCTATAAAATTTTCTTCTGTTTATTATGTTCCTGTACTTGCCTCAACAGAAACCTCTTCCCCTATTGTCAAAGGCGCAGAAAAGGAGTTAGTATCTCAGTAATTAGATGTTTCTGCTTTTTTAGAGTCCTCAACTAATGAGATTACTAAACGTGCTACATTAATTGTTTCCTTTATTTCTTTATCGGATAAGAATTTGGTGTTGCGTTCATATTTTCCTAAAAAGGATCAGTTGTTTTGTGGTTCTACAGTTCAGGTTTTTCCTGATGTCTGTAGACTTACTCAAATGCGGCGCAAGGCCTTCTTAGCATTAAGATCTCGCGCCTTGGCAATTGTGGCCTCTTTCTTTCTAAAATACCCCTGTAAGTGTATTTTGTTGTATGAGCAGACAAAATATGTATTCATGGAGTCTGATCAATTGAATCTATTTCTGCTTGGAAAAGAAAATGGTTAGAAAGATTTGTTATTTACTTCCTTTCTAAGTTTTAGGGTTAGTAGTACTAAGGTTTCAAGGGACCAGTATCTCTTATATGATGTTACTTGTTAATTCTTATTTTCCTTTTGCATCTTCTCTCCCCTTAATGTGGATGTGATTGTAATTCCTTTTTCATTTTGAAATAAAGATTGTTGAAACTTAAAAAAAACTATATAAAAATAGCACAAAGTCCAATCACTAAAGTTAAATAAAAATATTTTTTCTACCTTTCTTGTCTGACTATTTTATTCTCTGATCATGCTGGTCCCAATCTGAGGCTTCTGCTTTCCTGTCTTCTCTTAGCTCTCTTTCCGTGGTCTATGGTCCATGGTACATCTGCCATTTCTTATCTCTTCTTTTGTATTCTTCACTTCCTTCCATCAGTCCATTTCCATTTCCAGTTCCAGTAACCCTCCCCAGTATCAGCCCCCTTTCCAGTCCTTCCCTCCCAGTACCTTCAAATGTCAACTGACTTACATTCCCATGACTGCAACTGGTGTCCATTCCCTTCCAGACCCCCTCCTTCCCAACTGTCCAGCCCCTTCTAGTCCAAATACCATCTCAGATATTAGCTCACGTCCACTCTCAGTGCCACCCCCCCAGTCAGCTCCCTTCCAGTCGCCCTACCCTCTGTCCATCCCCCTTCCAGTGCCATTTGCATGTCAGCTCCCTTCCAGCCTCCTCCCCATTACCCAACTACCTACCACTCCCATCCCCAAGTGTCAGCTCCCTTCCAGTCCCCCTTCAGTGCATCCCAGTTGTCAGCTCCTTTCCAGCCCCCTCCTTCCCCCATGCCAGCTCCCTTTGTGCCCCCTCCTTCCCCTGGCAGACCCTCCCATTATCTGCTCCCTTCCAGTCCCATTCTACCATCCTCCCGCATCAGCCCATTTTTAGCCCTAGCCCCTAGTTTTCTTCCAGGGCCAGCAGCATTCTCCTCCCCTCCCCCATTAGCCCATTTCCAGTCCTATCCCCCCCCATTAGCCCACTTCCAGTCCTACACACCCCCCATCAGCCCACCTCCAGTCCTACCCCCCATCAGCCCACATCCAGTCCTAGCCCCCCATAGCCCATTACCAGTCCTAACCCCCATCAGCCTATTTCCAGTCCTAGCCCCCCATTAGCCCCTTACATGTCATAACCCCCTCCATCAGCCCACTTCCAGTCCTAGCCCCATCAGCCCTTTTCCAGTACTAGCCCCCCCATAGCCCCTTACCAGTCCTAACTCCCATCAGCCCATTTCCATTCCGAGCCCGCCCATCGCCCCTTACCAGTCCTAACCCCCCATAGCCCCTTACCAGTCCTAACCCCCCATCAGCCCATTTCCAGTTCTACCCCCCATCAGCCCAGTTTCAGTCCTAGACCCCTCCCCCCCAACCCAGGGAAATTTAAAAAAAAAAACAAAAAACTCTGGGCCTGGCGAAAGAAGCAGCTGCTGCTGCTGCTGCTGCTCCAGCGGCAGAATGAGGTGCACTGCGGCTGCCTGCCCCCCCCCCCAGAGAGCCTCCTGGTTTCCCCGGCTCTGCTTTGCAGAGCTGCGGCAAAGGGACAGTGTTTCCCTTAACCGCGGCTCTGTTAAAGCTGAGCCCAAGGTGCTGATGGGAAACTGGATTTCCTGTTTCCCATCAGTGCCGTGGGCTCAGCTTTAACAGAGCTGCAGTTAAGGGAAACACTGTCCCTTCACTGCGGCTCTACAAAGCAGAGCCGGGGAAACCAGGAGGCTCTCCGGAGGGGGGGTGGGCGGCCACGGGGCACCTCATTCTGCCGCTGCCGCCGCCGCCGCTGCTGCTTCTTTCGCCGGGCCCGGAGTTTTGTTTTGTTTTGGTTTTTTTAAGGCCGAGTGAGGCGGTGACGGTGGTCTTTTTGGGGGCAATTTTGCCGCTCCCAGAAAGCCCAAAAAGCGGCCGCCTGAGGCCACCACCTCACTTGGCCTCATTATAGAGCTGCCTATGGCTACGAGAGTTAAAGAAAAAATTCCAGCCTCGAATTGGAATGTTACAAGATGCTAAAGGATCCATGTTGAATGATGCTGAGAAGATCATGAAAAGGTAGAAAGAATATGCAGAGTCATTATACCAAAAAGATCACATGGACCAGCAGCATTTTAAGCTGTGCCTTATGATCCAGAACCATTGGTGATGAAAGAAGTCAAAGCAGCATTGAAAGCCTTATTAAAGAACAAAGCACCAGGAATTGATGGCATTCCTATTGAAGTATTACAGCAATCTGATGCAGCTGTTACCAACCTTACAAGACTCTGCCAAGAAATTTGGAAGACAACACCATGACCAACTGACTGGAAAAGATCTGTGTTTATCCCAAACTAAAGAAAGGTGATCCAACTGACTGTGGAAAGTATTGTACAATCACTCTGATCCCATATGCAGCAAGATTCTACTGAAGATTATTCAGCAGAGACTACAACCATACCTGGAACAAGAACTGTCTGAAATGCAAGCAGGGTTCAGGAAAGGGCGAGGAACGAGAAACATCACAGATGTGAGATGGATCCTTGAAAAGACTAAAGAATACCAAAAGGATATCTATATGTGTTTTATTGACTACAGCAAGGCTTTTGACTGTGTAAACCATGAGAAACTCTGGGCCACATTAAGAAGCATGGGTATACCAGAACACCTGATTGTTCTCTTGCACAAACTTTACATTGATCAAGAAAACCGAGTTACTTACCTGTAATGTGAGTTCTCCAGGGACAGCAGGATAAGTCAGCCACAAGCGGTGACGTCATCCGACGGCGCCATAGAAGGAAGTACTCTCAGTAGCCCAGAAGGCTTTTAGCCCTCTGGGCATGGCCAGTAGCCCCACCTCCAGATCCGCCCCTAGCTAGCCAGATCTTCACCAGCTGAGGTGACGCCACGAGCTAGAGGCGGATCGTAGCAGTATGCCCCCCCCCCCCCTGCTGGGGAGGAGGGTGGAAAAGTGTGGCTGACTTATCCTGCTGTCCCTGGAGAACTCACGTTACAGGTAAGTAACTCGGTTTTCTCCCAGGACAAGCAGGATGAGTCAGCCACAAGTGGTGCCTCCCCAGCTACACCTGCAGCGGCGGGGGTAAGGACCGGCAAGGATGACAGAGGCAGGATAGTAAGGTGCAACAAGACAGGTTTAATGTGCAACATAGCATTAACAACCATGCAACATAGCATGGGACAATCGAACTGTGCAACTCAGAAGTAACAGTGAACTGTGCATCTTAGTAAGTAAGAGTGAACTGCGCAACTCAGCACGTGGATAATTGAACAATAAGGTGCAATAGCATAAGTGGGGCTGCGTAAGCAACCGACAGTTAGGTTTCTTCAAGGGCTGGTAAGCAGCATAGCCTTATCGCGAGTCAAGGGTCCAGACCTGAGTCTGGTACTGGGTTAGTGGCTGCAAATAGCACCGCAAGGCCAAATGCGGAGCCACCCTGATCTGTCTTGTCCAGGCAGTAGTGCCTCTGGAAGGTCTGGATGGAAGCCCACGTGGCTGCTCTGCAGATGTCAGGTACCGGGATGGAGCATAGATTGGCGATGGTGGCGGCCAATGCTCGCAAGTGATGTGCCCTGACTCCTGTGGTGGGTGATGCTCCTGCTCGTGATAGGCATAGGGAGATGCAAGAGGAAATCCAGATGGAAAGAGTATGCTTGGACACTGGGCGCCCAGGTTTGTTTGGATCATACGAGACAAAGAGCTGAGAGCCTTTCCGTAAGGAGGATGTCCGCTCTAGGTAGCACCGTAGGGCCCTAACGCAGTCCAGGGTGTGCAGTCGTTTTTGCTCCAGGTCGGAGTGTGGCTCGGGTAGGAAGCAAGGCAGCTCAGTGGTCTGATTGATGTGGAACGCGGTCGCTACCTTGGGGACAAACTTCGGGTGTGTCCGCAGGCAGGCACGGTCCTGATGTAGTATGGTATAAGGCAGGTAGGTCACGAGGGCGTGTAGTTCACTGATCCGTCTGGCTGAAGTTATGGCAACAAGGAAGAGTGTTTTCCAGGAAACAAACTTCAGTTCCGCTAATTGCAGTGGCTCAAAGGGGTCCCCGTGAGCTGGTTGAGAATGATGTTAAGATCCCATTGTGGCACAGGCTCTCAGACAGGGGGATGGAGGTTGGACAGGCCCTTCATGAAGCGGACCACCAGTGGAAGCGCCGCTACCGATACGTCCCCAATACGGTGGTGAAAGGCTGCTATGGCAGACAGGTGGACCCTGATGGACTGGGTCTTCAGGCCAAGCGCCGAGAGGGAGGTGAGGTATTGGAGGAGTAGAGGCACTGGGCATGAGAAGGGGTCCAGATGCCGTGACTCGCACCAGATGCTGAAGCGGCGCCATTTGAGACTGTACGATTTTCTGGTAGAAGGACGTCGAGACGCCAGTATGACTTGCTGGACCTCGGCTGGAAGGTTGAAGGGTGCCAGGGTTGGCCTTTCAGCTTCCACGCCGTTAGCAATAGCATCTGCAGGTTGGGATGGAGGATCGTGCCGTTGTCCTGTGAGAGTAAGTCTGGACTCAGGGGTAGGCGAACGGGAGGTTCCAGTGCCAGGCGGTGCAGGTATGGAAACCGGACTTGCCTGGGCCAGTATGGGACTACCAGAATGGCCAACGACCTGTCCCTGATCAGGCGTTGAATGGTCCGTGTCAATGAGCGGGGTGGGGGGGAACGCGTAGATCAGAGACCACTGGCTCCAGGTCACGTCGAAGGTGTCCGTCACTATCCTGTGTAGTGCGGGTCTCTTGGAGAAAAACAGGTGGCATTTGGCATTCTCTTGTGTCGCGAAGAGGTCGATTCATGGGTGGCCCCACTTGGTGAAGAGGGACAATGACACTTCTTCGTGGAATGCCCACTCGTGAGGATTCAGCTGCCTGCTGAGACGATCGGCTATGACGTTCTCCTCCCCCGGCAGGTAGCATGCCTGGAGGCTGCACTTGTATGAGAGAGCCAGGTGCCAGGTGCAGAGGGCCTCCCTGCATAGGGGCTGCGACCCCGTGCCCCCTTGTTTGTTTATGTAGAACATGGTCACTTGGTTGTCGGTCTGAATCCTGATGGTCTTGCCCATTATTAGTTCCCGGAAGGCTTGGAGCACGTGGTGGACAGCTCTGAGCTCGAGGACGTTGATGTGCAGGGCTTTCTCTGAGACCGATCACGAGCCTTGTGTGTGGATCCTGACACAATGGGCTCCCCATCCCAGAGCCGATGCATCTGTGGTCACAGTGATCTGGTGGGCAGGTGGTTGGAGGCGTCTGCCCTGTGGCAGGTTCGTTGAGTGGGTCCACCAGCGGATTGCTCTGGCCACCGTGGAATTGATGGGGATTAGGGTGGACAGGGGCTGCGAGTGCTGGCACCAGTGAGAACGGAGGTGCCATTGGAGGACTCGCATGTGCAGCCTCGCGAGGGGAAGGACTTGGATGGTAGCTGCCATGTGCCCCAGGAGGCGTAGGAGGGTTCTTGCCGTCGAATGCGAGGAGTTGAGTACTTGGAGAGCAAGGGTGATGATGGTGTGCATTCTGTTCCGTGGAAGGAAGGCCTTGGTTTGAGTAGTGTCTATGAAAGCTCCGATGAACTCCAGCCTCTGGACTGGGGTGAGATGAGACTTCAGGTGGTTGACTAGAAAGCCTAAGGAGGCGAGTAGTGTAGTGGCTTTCTTGACTGCTACCCGGAGTTCTGTGGGGGAGGTTGCTGAGAATAGCCAATCGTCCAGGTAGGGAAAAACAAATATCCTGAGTTTGCGAAGGTGTGCGGCTGCTACTGCCACACACATTTGGTGAAAACGCTGGGAGCAGGGGAGAGCCCGAAGGGAAGGACCCTGTATTGGTAGTGTTTCCCCGCTATCTGGAAGCACAGAAATTTCCTGTGGTGAGGGTGTATGGGAACGTGGGTGTAGGCATCTTGGAGATCCAGAGAGGCTAGCCATTCCTCGGGCTGGATAAGAGGAAGAATGGAGGTGAGGGAGTGCATCCTGAACTTCTCCTTGGCTATGCACTTGTTGAGTTCCCGTAGATTGAGGATGGTTCGGACACCCCCCGAGTTCTTGGGGACGAGGAAATACCTGGAGTAAAACCCCATGTTGATCTCGCTGGGAGGAACAGGCTCGATGGCTCTGGACGTCAGGAGGGATACTATCTCCGTAGTCATAGGTGCAAGATGGTGCGGAGGAATGTTGCTCGCAGGCGGAGAACGTTGAGGCGGAAGCAAGGAGAATTTTATGCGGTAGCCCTGCTTGATGATGGTGAGCACCCACTGGTCCATTGTTATAATCTCCCAGGAACGCAGGAATGCAGATAAGCATTCCCCGGCCGATAGGTGCAGGCAGGGCAGCGAGTCAAAAGCTAGGATTGTTTTTCGCTGGTTCAGACGGGGTCTTCTTTTGTGCGCGCTCCCGCTGTCGTGGCTTCTGCCTGTAAGGGGCTTAGTAAGACTGCTGTTTGTACTGGGGCTGCTGCCACTTGCAGTACGAATTGTATCGCTTGGGGGCCGATGAGATCTTTGAGTTTCCCTTGCGGTAGGAACGAGGACGATCTATACCTTCCTAGAGGGTTTGAAGTGTGGTGCAGCGCTCTCGCATGTCATTGACTGTGTCCTTGACTTTGTCGCCGAAGAGCGAGTCGCCAGTGCAGGGGGTGTCTGCAATCTTGTCGTGTGAGTCAGTCTGCAAACCTGAAGCCCTGAGCCAAGCCAGCCGGCGTGCGGAGATGGCAGTTCCGGCAACTCTGGAGGCTGTTTCGAAGGCGTCGTGGGCAGCTCATCCCTGATGTTTCGTGCAGTCCTCGAGCTCTGCCAGGGCTGTGGTGATGGCTGGCGGGGTTTCAGCAAGTTGGGTGATGGCGGACTTGATGTTGGTCACCAGTAGGTCCTGGTAAATGGCATGTTGAAATTGGTGTGCCACTATTCTGGCATTCAGCATGGCACCCTGGTAAACCTGCTTCGCTACGTCGTCCAGGAGCTTGTTGTCCTTCCCCAGGGGTGCATTAGTAGTGTTGCGAGAAGATTTAGATCGCTTGAGGGCTGATTCAACCACGATAGATTGATGTGGTAGTTGCTGTTTGTCAAACCCAGGCAGGGGTTGAATTACATACTTAAGGTCCAATCTGCGCGGGCAGGAATGGTTGGATGCCGAGGTCTGCCACATCTTGGAGAGATTGTCCTGGAGGAGTTGGTGGACGGGCAGAGCGATAATTGCCTTGGGGGTGTCGACGAACTTGAGCGCGCTTTGAACTTCGTCGTGCTGGTCCAGGGTGTCAACTGATGTGATGGAGAGAGAAGAGATGACCTTCCGCACAAACTTGGAGTAGGTCAAGTCTTCCGGAGGGTTGGAGAGGCCCAAGGGGTTGTCAGAGGCTGGGGTGGAGAGAGAATCTCTGTGTGACAATGCCTCTGCTTGCGAGAGCTCCTCTGCGCCGTCCTCCCCCGGTGGCGTGGGGACAGCAGCCTGCATGGGTGGCGCAGCCTCGGGGGCTGGTGTAGTAGGCTGGGGGAGGGGCTGCAGCAGTTGGTTCGAAGCCAGGTTAGATAGGGTGGATGCCCACTGCTGCAACATGCCCGTGAGAAGTTGAAGTGTCTCTGGGGTCTTCACTGGAGTGGTCATAGCCTGCTCGCTGGCCTCCTGAGAATGCAAGCTTGCTACAATTGAAGAGGAGGGGGAGGAAGGTAGAGAGTCCTCTCTGTCGCTGTAGTAACTGGGGACAGTGGAGTTTGAGGATTGCCACGATCTCTTGCGGTGAGAGGGAGAGCTTCCATGCCGCGATCTGCTGCGTCTGCTCCTCTTGTCCCTGGCGCGGCTCTGATGGCGGTGAGATGATCTGCGGGAGGAGGTGCTGCGCCGCCCACTATGTTGTCTGTCTCTGTGGATGCGGCTTCTGCTCCGTTTTTGGCTCCTGCCCTGGTGCTCAGATGATCGGCGCAGGCTCCCTGAGGCTCTGCGCCGACTCCATGAGTCTCTGCGCCAGCTTGCTCTGCGCCGGCTTTTTGAGCCTCTGTGCTTGCTTGCAGCTCTGCGCCGGGGGGGTGGCTCCACTGTGCCGAACGTCGGGAGAGGCTTCGGTCAGCTGACAGGAAGCCGGAAGAGCCGTAGCTGGAAGTCCAAAGGGCGAGGAGGAGGCGGCCCGGGCAGTAATGGAAGCCACCGGAGGAAGATGACATGTGGCTGAAGGGGTCTCTCCTTCACAGCGGGAGACGGAGGCCAAAATAGGCGCGTCTCCGGCTGGAACGGCAACGTCGGCAGGTCCGGGAGCTGGTGTGCTTGAGGTCCTCGCGGCAGCAGCAGGAGAAAGATAATCAGAGAGGGCATGACGGCGTGACTTGAGAGCCCAGGGAGACATGCGGGCACAGAAGGGACAATCCTCCACGGTGTGCTCCTTATCTAGGCATCGGAGACAAAGTTGATGTGCATCAGAGTTGGCCATTTTCCTGGAGCACCCCTGACACTTCTTGAATCCCGGTTTCTTCATTGAAGATGGAAAATTTGGAGGTAAGGTAGAGAGTAAAATAAAAAAATGTCTTGCTGGCAAGGCGGAAGACAAATACTGGCTAGCTAGGGGCGGATCTGGAGGTGGGGCTACTGGCCATGCCCAGAGGGCTAAAAGCCTTCTGGGCTACTGAGAGTACTTCTGTCTATGGCGCCATCAGATGACATCACCACTTGTGGCTGACTCATCCTGCTTGTCCTGGGAGAAACAACAGTTCAAATGGAACAAGGAGAAACAGAATGGTTTAAAATCAGAAAAAGGTGTACAGCAAGGCTGCATACGTTTCCCTTATCTGTTTAATTTATATGCAGAACAAATCATCAGAGAAACAGGACTGTATGAAACAACCAAGGTGTGAAGATTGGTGGGAGACTCATCAACAACCTTTGCTATGCTGATACTACCACTTTACTGGCTAAAAGTGAAGATGATCTGAAACATTTGCTTCTCAAGATGGTTATGGTTATGGTTTAGGCATTTGATATACCGCCCTTTACTTACGCATCAGAGCGGTTTACATGTACACTACAGGTACATTGTCTTAAAATGGGCTTGCACCTTAATGTAAAGAAGACAAAGATTCTGACAACTGTCAAAATCAATAAGTTTATCATTGGATAGAGAAGAAATTGAAAGAGTGGACAACTTTAATCTACTTGGATCAACTATCAATAAAGAAACAACTAGCAATCAAGAAATCAGATGACGCATTGCTCTTGGCAGAATGGCTATGAAGGACCTAGACAAGATTCTCAAGAGCAGAGATGCCTCTCTCCATAAAAAGATTCAACTCGTTCAAGCCATATTTTCAATAATGTCATATGGATGCGAAAGTTAGACAGTAAAAAAGATAGACAGGAAGAAAATTGATGCCTTTCGTGCTGGCGACGAATACTGTGTATACCATGGACCGCTCGAAGAACAAACCAATCAGTACTAGAGGAGGTCAAACCTAAGCTTTCTTTAGAAGCTCAGATGAGAAGATTTCAACTTTCATACTTTGGACACATCATGTGAAGAGAGAGATCATCATGCTTGGCCAGACAGAAGGTCAATGCAAAAGAGAAAGGCCAGCAATGATATGAATCGATACAATAACAGAAGCTATGGGTGCCACTCTGTCAACAATGAGCCGCCTGATTGAAAACCAAACACAGTTTAGGACAACTATCCAGAAGGTTGCCATTAGTCGACACAGACTCAATGGCACTTAACAAGTGCAAAGTGATTTAAAAGGAAAAATAATCCTAACAATATGAACTCATTGCTGGATTCCACATTAGATATGAAACAACTCTAAAGTATTTTTTCAATCAATGCACAATTAAACTGTGCATTTATTGCTGGATGACTTAGCTAAGGTTGGGTATAAAAAGGGTTTGGATGTGTTTCTAGAAGACAGGTTCATGAACAATTTAGTCATGCAGACCTTGGGATTGCCAGCTGGTACTTTTGAGAGTGAAAACTACAGATCCATTAGGATCGTCTGGGTGCTTCCAACTGACCTGGTTTGACCACCATCTAGAGGCTAGGCTTTATGCACTATTGGTCTGAGCCAGAATGGTATTTTATATGTTCCTTATTCCTTGAGCTGAGACATAAAGAGGCATGTTTACAAATGCTTAGTTCATGGTAAGTTTGTTACTGCGCATTAAGTGCCACCATGGCCCATTTTAATCCTATGGACCCATGAGTACGCTAATATCGGTTAATGCACACTAAGGGACCCTTTTACTAAAGTATGTTTGGTTTTTGCACTTAACGCACATTTAGTGCTCAAACAAATATGCGTTAAGTGCAAAGTCTCTATGGTAACTATCAGGGGCGCAGACAACATGTTCCTAGCAGTTAACATACCGCTATGTACCATAAAGCACAGAACAATTACTGTGGGTGCACCTAACTCAACCTATTGATGTAACATTAGTTGCACCCAAGGGTGTAGCTGTGGAGGGGCCTTGGGGGCCCAGGACCCCTCACTTTGTCTGCAGCCCCCAAATTTTTAGCACAGGCAGGTGTGGCCAGATTTTGGTTACCATAAAAAGTGCTCCCAAACATCCTGCAGTGACCACTTCACCTCTGCCTGGTCCTGTTCGCCACCATCACTGCTTCTCTCAAGATTTGCAGTGATGGTGGAGGCAGTGGCGGTGGCATGAATCTCCTAAGTGTGAAGTCCTTTGAAGGCCCTGCAGATGCTGCCTCCCTCTGACGTGAAAAGTATGCATCAGAGGGGAGAAAATCCGGCAGGGCCTCGGAAGTTCATGAGTTTCTGAAAGAGCCCGTGCTTAAAATTTAGCTTCTTGCTCCCAATGTCGGCGGCAAGAAGCTAAATTTAAGTGAGGGCTCTTTCAGAGACTTGAGCACTTCCGAGGCTCTGCCAGTCTTGGTTCCAATTGCGGTCCCAGTCTCCCCTGATGTATACTTTCTGCTTCAGAGGGAGGCGGGACCTACAGGGCTTTGGAAGCACGTGAGTCTCTGACTGAAAGATCCCGTGCTTAAGATTTCGTTTCTTGTCGCTATCACCCCCGCAGATCTCAGAAGAAGCTATAATGGTGGTAGCCAGGGGAAGGGGGGGGGCATAATGGACACGGCGGACCAAGGAGATTTTTTTCTATAGTTTGAGTGATTTTTGTATGGTTTTGTATTACTTAACAATACTGGTAAGGGTTTACATTGCTGGTACTGAGATGACACTAGAATCAGAAGTTATTTTTGCTATGCACCCATTGGTGGGAGAATGATTTATTTGGTTATAAACTGCATGTTAAAAAAAAATAAAAGGGGAACACTACAGGGCAGTTTATAAGACCAAAGTAAAATTAATTATAATAATTATATTTTTGTGTTATAAATCGGGATGTGGTTCTCACTTTTTCTTTTTGTTCATTGGTGTATGAGTGCTTTGCACCTTCATTGGATTTTTTGCAGAATATATATTTACATTTCATGTCGGTCCAGTGTACAATGTCAGGAGCCAGTAGGTTTTATATTGGATTCCCAGGCTACGTAAACTCCTTTAATTTTTGTTGCATATAAACAGCAAAACATCATAAGATATACCATACTGGGACACAGGGCCGGATTTACCTTGAGTGAGGCCCTACGCCAACAAAAATTGTGGGCCCCCAGCAGGGGCGGCCCAAGGGGTGTGTGGGCCTCATTTGCATAAGGGGCCTCATTTGCATAAATATTTGCATAATGTTACCATATACTAACTTTTAGTAAACGTGCCTCTTAATGAGTGTATGGATAAAGAAAGACTAAAAGATTTCTACATTACTATAATCCAGTGCCAACTGCCAGACACATTAGGAACTACTACAAACACTGCCCATTTAGAACCCATAGCAAACCCGCCGTATCCTAACAGCACTACCAGGACTCACAAAGCACCATACTCTACCAATCAAAAGGCAACACTGCAAATATTAAACCAATACATTTCAGAGAACAACAATACATGACCTACTGGGGAAAGAGAACAAGTGGCAATGTCAAATAGGAATTATATAAACAGAACACCTCAGCTCAGTTACACATGCAGAACATAGACCATCACCAAACAAGTAATCACATTTTAGAAACAGGAAGACAATAATTAAACTGGGAATCCCAAAAGCCAAACTTGGAATGTACAACACTGTAGAAATAAAACTATACATTAATTTGCTCTTGTACTAAACAAAGCACAGACGTTAATGATGCACATATACCAGAGCTGACATATTCCAATTAATAAATTCAAAATAAAGAGATATTTTTCTACCTTTTGTGCATTTTTTTCAGCTGCAATTGCTCCAGCCACTTTCTTCTGGTTTCTTCGTGTCTTCTGCTAACTCTCCATCGTCTGCTGTCCATTTGTCCTTTCTTCTCTCTTCTAGTTTTTTTCCATTCTCTCTCTACATCTGCTTTAACATACTAATCTTTCTCCTTTTGCTCTTTCCTCATTCCTATTTTATCCACTCAAATTTTACCCCTCCATCCTCAATCCCCACTTACTCTCCCAATACCCGGCCAATTGTAGATTTTTATCCCTCCCACACAAAATATTTTTCCCTTCTCCATTTTACTCTTCCAGCCCCATCCCATTCTAATCCTCCCCCAACATCAGCTCCCTTCTAGTTCCAGCCTCACCCAGCATCCATTCCCTTCTAGTCCCTGCATCAGCCCATTTCCAGTCCTAGCCACCCATTTCCAGTCCTAGCAACCCCCCAACCCAATACCAGTCCTAACCCCCCATCACCCCTTTTTCAGTTTAAGCCCCCCCTATAACCCATTACCAGTCCTAACCCCCATCAGCCCACTTCCAGTCCTAACCCCATCAACCCATTTCCAGTCAGCCCCCCATAGCCCATTGCCAGTCCTAACCCCCCCCATCAGCCCACTTCCAGTCCTAACCCCATCAACCCCATTTCCAGTCAGCCCCCCAAAGCCCATTGCCAGTCCTAACCCCCCCCCCCATCATCCCACAGCCCATTTCCTGTCCTAACCCCATCAGCCCACCTCCAGTCTTAACCCCCCCAGCCCATTTCCAGTCCTAGCCCCCCCATAGCCCATTACCAGACAGCCCCCATCAGCCCACAGCCCATTACCAGTCTTAACCCCCCCAAAACCCATTACCAGTTCTAACCCCCCCAACAGCCCACAGCCCATTACCAGTCCTAACCTCATCAGCCCACCTCCAGCCGTAGTCCCCCAACCCATTTCCAGTCCCAGCCCCCCCAAGCGCCCATTACCAGGCCCACCCTCCCCCCCCCCCGGCCTAAAGTAAAATTTAATTTAAAAAAAAAAACCTGCTGGCTGCCGCCGCGGGGCCCCCGCTGCTGCCGCGGCAGCATTGACTGACCCGCGGGGGCCCCCTCTGCAAGCTCGATCCCTATGTGCCTCCCTCCGTGCAGGCTGTGAGAGGCGCGAAGGCAGACTGTCTCCTTCGCGTCTCTGTTAAGCCCGCAGGGGCTGATGGGAAATGTCCCATCAGCCCCTGCGGGCTTAACAGAGACGCGAAGCAGACAGTCTGCCTTCGCGTCTCTCACAGCCTGCAAGGAGGGAGGGAGGGATCGAGCTTGCTGAGGGGGCCCCGCGGCGGCAGCCAGCAGGTTTTTTTTTAAATTTTATTTTTAAAAAAAAGCCTAACGTTCCATTTTTGTGGGCCCTTCCCAGCTGTGGGCCCTATGCCATGGCGTACATGGCGTATACGTAAATCCGGCCCTGCTGGGACAGACCAAGGATCCATCAAGCCCAGTATCCTGTTTCCAACAGTAGCCAATCCAGGTCACAATTACCTGTCAATTTCCCAAAAAGCTATACAAATTCCATGTTGCTTATCCCAGGGTAAGCAATGGATTTCCCAGGTTCTCTTTAATAATGGTTTATGGACTTTTCCTCCAGGAACTTGTCTAAACCTTTTTAAACCCAGCTACACTAACAGCTTTTACTACATTCTCTGGTAAAGAATTCAAGTGCTTGATTACTTGAGTGTAAAAATATTTTCTCTTATTACTCTTAAATGGGTTACATTGTAATTTCATTGCATGTCTCCTAATCTTTCTATTTTTTGATGGAGTAAACAACCAATTTACGTTTACCCATCCTACTACATTCATTTATAGACCTCTATCATATTTCCCCTCAGCTGTCTTTTTTTCCAAGTTGAAGAGCTCTAACCATTTAAGCTTTTCTTCATAGGAGTATCCTTCCATCCCCTTTACCAGTTTGGTGGCTCTTCTCTGTACCTTTTCTAATTCTGCTATATCCTTTTTAAGATACGGCGACCAGAATTGCACACAATATTCAAGGTGTGGTCGCACCATGGAAGGTTACAGAGGCATTATAATATCCTTGCTTTATTCTCCATTCCTTTCCTTATGATTCCTAGCATTCTGTTTGTTTTCTTGGCCACCACCGCTGCACACTGGGCAGAGGGTTTCAACATGTTATCCACAGTGACACCCAAATCTTTTTACTGGGTGGTGATTCCTAGTGTGGAACTTTGCATTATGTAACCACCGTAGTTTGGATTGTTCTTCCCTAAGTGCATAACTTTGCAAATGTGCACATTAAATTTCATCTGCCATTTGGATGCCCAGTCTCCCAATTTCTCAAGGTCCTCTTGTAATTTTTCAAAATCCTCTTGTGTTTTAACAACTTTGAGCAGGACCAGCCCAACCACTAGGCAAACTAGGTGGCAACCATTGGGGGGGGGGGGGGGCGTCAAAGTGCAGGGCATTCAAAGCTAAACAATAGATGTTGACAGCCAGTTGCAGAGAATTCCTCTAGGAGTATTAACTATGTTCTGTATTTGGTGATGGTCTGCCTTTGCTTTCTGTATATCTGAAGTGAGGTATTCTGCAAGCGCAGGGTTGGGGAACCTTCAGCCCTCCATCTTTCCCCCTCTGCACTCCATCTGCCCTTAGCAGCTCTGGCACATTCTCATTGCTCCACTCATGGCCCTATTTTCCCCGGGATTATCCAAAGGTGGGGGTTCTCCTGCTCATTCTTTTGTGCAAGATCTTTGAATTTTCTTTCTCAGTTTTTGGATATCTTTTGGATTTTATACAGTGAATTTCTATTTTCCTCTTTCTTTTGGATGCACTTGGAGTTCCCAGTTTAATGTCTGTCTACATATTTCTATTTTTAATTTGTATTCTCTTATTCTGTATATGGTGAAGGTGTGGCAGTCTGCTAGTTTGTAGTTTATGGGGATCTGCTGCACTTTGTCTTATGTTCTCCCAGTAGAAAGTATATTAGTGTTACAGAGCCGGGTGTGATATTTGTATTCCTACCTCTTGCTAGGTAGAGTTGTTGCTGTGAGAGTCCTGGGAGTTCATCTTGTTTTGGAATGGCATCGTTACCTCACAGGGGCCGAGTGCTTTTTAGAGCTGTGCGTTCCTTCGGGGTGAGTAGTTTGTCATTGAACTGAGAAACATCCTAGCAGCACATGAAAACAAAATGTGCTATGCTAGGTCGGACCAAAAGTCTACCGAGCTCAGCCAACAGACTGGTGTGTTATAACCTGACATTTTTCAGTTTGTTTTTAGTTTATTTTGTAAATTATAATGTGGATACTGTGGACGAAGTTTCCTAAACATGAGCATGTGCTATCTGCTGTAACAGCCATGTTATTCTATCAGCATGCAGTACTGTATGTATTTATATGGCCAGTAGTTGGTTTCATGTTGCAGACTGTTTACCTGAAAATATGTCAGCAGCTGCATTAGACTATAACTACTGCAGCTAAGACTTGTATATGCCTAGTGCCCACCCATGTTACCTCTGGGGTTCCTCAAAAACTGAGGTCTGGTTGTACCCACACTAATTGCAACAGTGACAGCATGCAAAATGTCCCCCCCCCCCCCCAACTGCAATGTGCTCTCCACATTCACCCACCTCAGCACACAATGGGCAATCAGCGCATGGTAACTGTCGTTCCTCTGTGATAACAGTTACTGTGGCCCTGGAGCACAAAAACCCTCGTCAACTGCTTAGCGCACTCTAATAAAAGGGCCCCTAAGCTTTATTAAATACACCCCAAAGATTTTTGATAGTTTTTTTTTCCTGTAATCACTGAGGGAGAGCAGATTTTTTTAAAGGGCCAGAAGTGTAGTCTTTTAATTTGTTGCTGTTCATAAAGGTGGGTAAGAAATCCTAGTAAACATACTAAGAAACACAAACTCTCTTTCCCTTCTGCAGTTCATCCTTCTGACTGCTCCCCAGCAGGGGCGGCCCAAGGGGGGTGCGGGGCCATGTGCGGAGACTCGGTGTGGGGCCTCATTTGCATAAGGGACCTCATTTGCATAAATATTTGCATAATGTTACCATACACTAACTTTTAGTAAACATGCCTCTTAATGAGTGTATGGATAAAGAAAGACTAAAAGATTTTTACATTACTATAATCCAGTGCCAACCGACAGACACATTAGGAACTACTACAAACACTGCCCATTTAGAACCCATAGCAAACCCGCCGTATCCTAACAGCACTACCAGGACTCACAAAGCACCATACCCTACCTAACAAAAGGAAACACTGCAAATATTAAACCAATACATTTCAGAGAATAACAATACATGACCTACTGGGGAAAGAGAACAAGTGGCAATGTCAAATAGGAATTACATAAACAGAATACCTCAGCTCAGTTACACATGCAGAACATAGACCATCACCAAACAAGGAATCACAATTTAGAAACAGGAAGACAATAATTAAACTGGGAATCCCAAAAGCCAAACTTGGAATGTACAACACTGTAGAAATAAAACTATACGTTAATTTGCTCTTGTACTAAACAAAGCGCAGACGTTAATGATGCACATTTCATTTCCCAGAGCTGACTTATTCCAATTAATAAATTCAAAATAAAGAGATATTTTTCTACCTTTTGTGGCATTTTTTTTCAGCTGCAATTGCTCCAGCCACTTTCTTCTGGTTTCTTCGTGTCTTCTGCTAACTCTCCATCATCTGCTGTCCATTTGTCCTTTCTTCTCTCTTCTAGTTTTTTTCCATTCTCTCTCTACATCTGCTTTAACATACTAATCTTTCTCCTTTTGCTCTTTCCTCATTCCTATTTCGTCCACTCAAATTTTACCCCTCCATCCTCAATCCCCACTTACTCTCCCAATATCCGGCCAATTGTAGATTTGTCTTCCCTCCCACACAAAATATTTTTTCCCTCTCCATTTCACTGTCCCAGCTCCATCCCATTCTAATCCTCCCCCACCATCAACTCCATTCTAGTTCCAGCCCCACCCAGCATCCGCTCCCTTCTAGTCCCCGCATAAGCCCATTTTCAATCCTATCCTAGCCCCACCATCAGCCCATTTCCAATCCTAGTTCTCCCATCCATTTCCAGTCCTATCAGAGTCCCTCCATCAGCTCATTTCCAATCCCAGCCCTCCATCAGCCCATTTCTAGTCCTTTCCTAGCCCCACCATCAGCCCATGTCAAATCCTAGCTCCCCTCCACTCAGCCCATTTCCAATCCAAGCCCACCATGAGCCTACTTCCAGTTCTAGCCCCTCCATGAGTCCAGTTCAATCCAAGCCCACACCACAGCCCATTTCCAATCTTAGCACCCCCCAACAACCCATTTCCAGTCCTATCCAAGCCCCTCCATCAGCCCATTTCCTGTCCTAGCCCCCCCCACTCAACCCATTTCCAGTCCTAGTACCCTCCCCTCACAGCCCATTTCCATTTCAAGCCCCCCTCCCCATCAGCTATTTGCAGTTCAAGCCCCCCCATCCACACAGCCCATTTCCCTTCCTAGCACCCCCCACAACAAACCCATTTCCAGTCCTAGCTCCCTCCCCTCACAGCCCATTTCCATTTCAAGCCCCCCTCCCCATCAGCTATTTGCAGTTCAAGCCCCTCTTCCACTCAGCCCATTTCCATTCCACGCCCCCGTCCCCATAAGCTATTTGCTGTTCAAGCCGCCCTTCCACTCAGCCCATTTCCAGTCCTAGCAACCCCCCGCAAGCCCATTTCCAGTCCTAGCCCCCCATAGCCCATTACTAGTCCTAATCCCCCCCTCAGCCCATTTCCAATCTTAGCCCCCCCATAGCCCATTACGTCCTAACCTCCCCATCACCCATTTCCAGTCCTAGCCCCCATCAGCCCATTTCCAGTCTTAGCCCCCATAGCCCATTACCAGTCCTAACCCCCCATCAGCCCATTTCCAGTCTTAACCCCCCTAGCCCATTACCAGTCCTAACCCCCCCAAAGCCCATTACCAGTCCTAACCCCCCCATCAGCCCATTACCAGTCCTAACCCCCCCATAGCCCATTACTAGTCCTAATCCTCCCCATCAGCCCACTTCCAGTCTTAGCCTCCCCATAGCCCATTACTAGTCCTAACCCCGCCCCCATCAGCCCACTTCCAGTCTTAGCCCCCCCCCCATAGCCCATTACCAGTCCTAACCCCCCTCCCCCCATCATCCCAAGTAGATAAAAAAAACCTAACACACCGGCTGTTGCTGCCGCTTCTGCCGTGGCAGCAGCAGAATCAAGCGTTCCTCCACGGGGTCCCCCTGCCCAGCAGAAGCCTCCCTACAGCATCAGCTAGCTCCGGAGCCGTGAGAGTTTCCCTTTCTTGCGGCTCTGTTAATCACGCCGGGGCTGATGGGATTTCCCATCACCCTCAGCGGGCTTAACAGAGCCGCGAGAGGTCAGAGAAACTCTCTCTTCGTGGCTCTGAAAGAAGCCCGCGCTTTGGGACTCCGGAGCTAGCTGATGCTGCAGGGAGGCTTCTGCCGGGCAGGGGGGCCCCGCGGAGGAACGCTTGATTCTGCTGCTGCCACGGCAGAAGCGGCAGCAGCAGCCTTTTTTTTTTAAAATCTACTTGGGATGATGGAGAATGTTTTTTGCGCGGGGCCCCCTGAAACGCGAGGCCCTGCGCAAAAAACATTCTTGCTCAATGGACGGGCTGGCCCTGCTCCCCAGGCCACCCCGTCACACACCATTGCCTTTTACAAAGCCACAATTAATGCTTGATGAACTGCTTTTTCAACCCCAAAGAGGGTCCTAGAGAATGTTATACAAGTGCTTCACATTTCCTGTGTTGCTGCTGTGAAAAGCAAATGAGTAATCTGTAAGACTAGAAGAAGGGACGGCAAACCCAGAGATCAACCAGTGGCTGGAGCCTTACCCTGGAAAAGAGGTTAGACAGGCTTTGCAGTTCTTATTTGTCATACTGTTTGTTCTTATGACTTCCTTGTTCTTTGTTCTTGGTACATACAGTGATTGTGACATCGCCTCCTATGACATTTATTCTGGGAAACTCGTGTTTGACCACACCTGCCTCAATACAATGCCCCAGCTGCCACCAGCAAGTTATTACAAGAATTAGTCATTCTGCAGGTCTTCTAGCATGGTTGATATGCCTTGGGCTTATTGTAGTTGGGTGAGTATTGATTTCTGTGTGGTGAACTTATTGCACGATGTTTCCTGTGTAGAATGTAAGCCTTCTTTTGAATCAGGATAGAATTAAACAAAACCAACTTCCACAAATCTGTGCTGATTTTCTACCAGCTCACTGACCTGGACTCCATCGCAGCTGGCCTGGATGGTGGAGGCCACTGTTGGCTCTAACCGGGTACATTTTTCTTTAAAAATAAAATTAACATAAATAAAATGGTGCATATTAGGTCAGGATGAGAACCAGGAAGCCAAGATTCGAAATCCAGTGCTGTTCCTTGTGACCTTGGGCAAGTCACTTAACTCTCCATTGCCTCAAGTAAAAACGTAGGGAGTCTTTTACTAAAGAGCACTAAGGGATTGCACTTAACACGTCAAAAACACTGAAACTATAGTAAATTAGGTGCAATACCACTGCGCTAACTGTTGGAGATGAGGAAAGCATTTCCCCAGCAGCTCACACAGAACCCTTTCCCCAACGCACCCCACAATAGCATGGGCACACTTAAGTTAGCATGTGGTACGAACCCGGCATTAACTGCGCTGAGCACACCATGTCCACTCTCCAACCCTAATGCCTAGGAATCGACACGCATTATGTCATAACCCCGGGATAGTTAGCAACACTTGAGCCCCCGCCACCACCAACAGCTCTCCCCTTCCCGGGGATCGAGCCACCAGCGGCGGGAGGGGCCTCCGGACCACCGTGGCTCAATCAGGGCTCTGCAGAGAGACTTTAAAAGCTTCGTGCCATCGGGCGCCGACCCTCTTGAGCCCCCGCCACCACCAACAGTTCTCCCCTTCCCGGGGATCGAGCCACCAGCGGCGGGAGGGGCCTCTGGACCACCGCGGCCCAATCGGGGCTCTGCAGAGAGACTTTAAAAGCTTTGCGCCATCGGGCGCCGACCCTCTTGAGCCCCCGCCACCACCAACAGCTCTCCCCTTCCCGGGGATCGAGCCACCAGCGGCGGGAGGGGCCTCCGGACCACCGCAGCCCAATCGGGGCTCTGCAGAGAGACTTTAAAAGCTTCGCGCCATCGGGTGCCGACCCTCTTGAGCCCCCGCCACCACCAACAGCTCTCCCCTTCCCGGGGATCGAGCCACCAGTGGCGGGAGGGGCCTCCGGACCACTGTGGCCCAATCGGGGCTCTGCAGAGAGACTTTAAAAACTTTGCGCCATCGGGCGCCGACCCTCTTGAGCCCCCGCCACCACCAACAGCTCTCCCCTTCCCGGGGATCGAGCCACCAGCGGCGGGAGGGGCCTCCGGACCACCGCGGCCCAATCGGGGCTCTGCAGAGAGACTTTAAAAGCTTCGCGCCATCGGGCGCCGACCCTCTTGAGCCCCCGCCACCACCAACAGCTCTCCCCTTCCCGGGGATCAAGCCACCAGCGGTGGGAGGGGCCTCTGGACCACCGCGGCCCAATCGGGGCTCTGCAGAGAGACTTTAAAAGCTTCGCGCCATCGGGTGCGACCGCGCCTGGCGGGCCCGTGCCTGAGGGCCTCGCCAGAGGGCCCTTTGGCGTGGCCCTTAGGCGAGGCACGATAGGCAACTCAAAATATTCCACACAAGCTCAACAGTGACCCGACTGCCCGACGCCTGGAATCACGCAGCCTCCTGCCGCCCAACCCAGAAAACTACAAGCAAGCTCTCCATACCAGACTTCATCTAAAAACACCAAAACGCCATCGCTGACTACAAGAGACGCCCTTCAACTCTCCAGATGACAAAACAGACTCTCATCCTGCCTCAAGGCCTGCATGCAATCCAGGCCACCATCTCCTGCCCACCGAATCTCGCTGCTGAGCATGGACACGACCAAACCACCCACCTAAAGAAGAGGTAACTTCAGCTAGGCCTCCCTACCTGAATAACCCATATATACCATTAATTACATTTATTGACCACTGCATGCAATACTATTTTGTATAATACCGTTATAATCCTGCAACACTGTCTATACTGTTTAATTACTACCAATACCTTATATACTACTGGATACACTTATTGTTGTACAACTGTTACATTACCTGATACATTTGATGTTATACGACTGTTATAGTACTGATACACTTGCTGTTAAATTGCTGATACCAATCCTGCAACATTGTTTTCTCTCTCTCACCCTTGGTAAAAACCTCACATCCCATCTCTTAAGTGACCGTTTTCCCCATAATACCTCAAAATGCACCCTATTCTATCCTTAATCCTTTTCCCTCCTTACCTTCTGGGCCACCAACTTCTCACACGCACTCACCCACCATTCCAACCATATACCAATTCTCCTCAACCACTGCAGAAGACCGTCTGGAAACCACCAACATCCATTCATAAGATCCAACACCACCCACTCACATCCCCTACACATCCCTCTACAGAGCCTTAAGAAGACTCAAGCGGAAAAACTCAACAACCAACGATTATTGAAATGTGCCCTAATAAATGCTAGGTCGATTCGCTCAAAATGGCCTGCTATCACCGACCTGATAACCCTCAACAACCTCGACATCCTAATGATAACCGAATCATGGCTATCTGACTGCGATAATGCCTTAGTCAACCAGATGACGCCCTCCGGATACTCGATATTTGCCTGCCATAGGTCCCACCAGAGGGGTGGTGGCACACTCATCATTGCCAAATCTGAACATCACTTCTCTTTGAATAACTCCACCAGCTCCACCTACCTGGACATAGTCTCCATTTCAAATAGACAATGCTCAATTAACCTCCTGTACAGAGCACCATCTCCATCAACAGACGAGTTATCATCAATAATCAACCTAGCCTGTAACCCTCAAAACACGCACTCCCCAACCTGGATGATCGGAGACTTTAATCTGCCCTCACTACAAGATCTACACTCGTCTTCCTTTCTTGAAGCAATGAATGAACTGGGATATACACAACTCATAGAAGAACCAACCCATAACAAGGGTGGCATACTTTATTTATTTATTTATTTATTTAACAGTCGCTTATATACCGCTACCTTCCACAGATCAGGTGCGGTTTACAGTGAACAAAATGACAGAGTAACATATCTGTTTTACATGAAACATTAGTAACTACGTACAATTTTGCTATTACATGGAACATTAGTAACTATGTACAATTTTGCTAATGCATTAAACATGATTGAACTATATACAGTAATAATTCATTGTATAAACCTTTTGCAACTATTTACATAGTTCTATTTACCGGTTTTACAAATAGTTTTTAAATAATCTTTTAATTGTGATTAGTCTGCATGAACCAATATTGTCATTATCCATTTCCTGTTAGGGGTAATGAATTTACTAGTGTGCCGAAGTGGGAGGTGAACAGAAATGTTTTCAATTTCTTGCGGAGCTCCTTTATTTCATTTAATGCTCTTATTTCATCAGGGAGGGAGTTCCATAGGATGGGAGCAGCATGTGAAAATTCTTTTTTATTGGTTGTTTTTTTAGTATTTGTGAATTCTTTTGGAATCCTTATTTTATTCTTGTGGCCACTCCGTAGTGAAGTTTGGGATGTGTCTATGGTGATAAGTTTTGTTAAAGAGGCTGGGGCAATATTGTTTAACGCCTTGAATGTAGTAATTTTCAATTTGTAATTTATTCTAGATTGTATTGGGAGCCAATGTAAGTTGGCAAGTATAGGTGTTATGTGTTCAAATGGGGGAACCTTCATTATAGTTCTTGCTGCTGCATTTTGGGTAAGTTGGAGTCTCTTAATGTTTTGCTTTGTTGTTCCTAGTAGAATGAGGTTGGCGAAATCACAGTGTGGTGTGATGATAGCCTGGATAATGCTCAAAGTCGTGTAAGTGTACAAGGGGACGTAATTGTTTTAAAATTTTGAGTTTAAAGTAGATTTTTTTGGTTATGTTTCTGATATGAGTGTTCATACTAAGGTGTGAGTCAAGGGTCACACCTAGGTATTTTACTTCATTTTTTATATTAATGTTGTGATTTTGGAGTGTGATGTGTGTTGGAGGGATGTAGGATTGATTTTTTGTTACTATTAAAATATCGGTTTTAGCATGATTGATGTGGAGATTGTGATCTGCTAGAAAACACAAGGAGCGAGAGAGATGTGATGACACAGATGCTTGATCCAAGAAGTTTTATTAAAATTCCCCAACGCGTTTCGGCGGAACGCCTTCCTCAGGGGGTATCAAACTAACAAAAATAACATAAATAGAATTATACATTAAAGCGTATTAAAAATATATAAGTAAAAATGAACAAAATTAACAATAATAACACGGGCATGGATAAAGGATAAAAATAAAACATCACGACAGAGAATTGGTTGTGTCATGCACAGATGGTAATCCATATATATTTATCAACTTATACATAAATGATATGTAAACACTCCAAGTTAAAAAAGTAGTTAAAAAAGACGCAGGGCAGAAAAGCAATTGGAACCAAAATAACAACAATTAAAATCAAATAAAAAGACACATAACAGATAATACTCACTAATGCGGATCGTGAAAAGATAGTCTGTATATTGAAATGTGACAGACGTTCACCTTTGGAACTCTTTAAAAAATATGTTAAAGAGATATTGTGTTATTCTTCTTTTGATGATTCTCTGATTTCCTCTATATACTATTTACCACATCGTGTTTTGGATAAAACTCCAGAGGGGGAAATGGATCATTTAGTTGATTTGGATGAATTAGATTTAACTACCTTCTTGGAGACCTCTTTTGAAAAGGTCTCTCAAAGGGCGACATTGTTGGTTACTTTTCATTCAGAGGCGGTAAAAGGGATGATTTTTCGTCTCTTCTTTTCTAAGAATAATATTTCTTTTTGTGGTCAACTATTAATGGTTTTTCCTGATGTTGCAAAAGTCACCCAATCACGTCGAAAATATTTTCTTCAAATTAGACCTAAGGTTCTGGCAATTGGTGCTACGTTTTATTTGAAGTACCCCTGTAAGTGTTTGGTTACTCACAAAGGTACCAAATTTATTTTTATGGAACCATTGCAGTTGGATAAAGATAAGTAATGGTGTTAATCTTTTGGCCTTTTTTTGGGTCTTGGTTGTTTGCATGATTGGGGTCTTTATATTAGTGGGAATGTTGATCCTGAGATAGCCTTCCTTGATGTGGGCTGGTATGTCTTCTGATTTGCTTTTTTCCCTCTGTATTTTTCTTATTCTTGTGTTGAAATTGGTTGTTCTTTTTTCCTAAATGTTTACTTTGTTGCATTTGAAAATTTTGAAAAAAAAAGAAAGCAGCTTAAGACACTCTTATTCTCAGAGTATTTCAAAAATAAGACGGATGAAACGAATATATTCCTGACATAATCTTCAACCCCCCATGAATGATTGACACTATGTAACATACTTTATTATCCAAGCCTGTTGTAGGATAGTAATCTTTCAGTTACTCAGCTCTTATAAATCAAATGTTATAACTTGTTGCCTGTAGTAATTTAGTTATTATTATCTGTTCTTTTGCATGCCAATGGTTTTATGGATACAGTTTTTAGTTCTCTGTAAACCGCTTTGATTCATTGATAAGGTGATATTAAAAAAAAACACTCAAATAAATAAGGTTCCCTTTCTCCCCCACCCCCATACATACTGGGGGTTATTCTGAGTCACATCCATTTGTGCCGGCGACAGCCCACATAAATCCGGTCGTGCAGGGAAGTTAGTCAGGGACGGGGAATAGGTGGCCAGGGGGCAGAGAGTGTGCAGGCAGTGGGCATTTGCCGGCCCTGGATGTACAGGGCTGATTCTAATGTCGGCTCTGTATGTCCAGAGCCAGTGAAATGGTCAGGGAAGTTCATCCACCTCCAAGGTGGAATGATGTTTTTTTTCAACCTCAGGGCACAAGAGGGGTTGGGGGGCCATGGTTTATTCCCCGCAGCTGGATCCTGGCCTTAGGAGGCCATATTGGGGGTTGGGCTGGGGGAATAAACTTTAGTTTCTGGCGGCCGGCATCGCGGCATTTAAATGGAACCATGATGCCATGGCACCACGGCTTAATTTAAAAGCCTGACTGAGCCTGTTCGTGATTCTCATCCTGCGGGGCTAGACGTGCCCCGCGGGATCAGAATCACGATCCCCTTTGTACGTCCGGCTCAGACTGGACATACAAATGGGATGTGCATACAGGACAGAATCAGGCCCACTTTGAATAAATGTCCCAGATTTGCCTGTAGGAAATATGGTAACCTTAAAACTGGTGGATCCTGTCTAGAACCTAAGCCTTCAGTCAGGAACGTACCAAACTAGAAATGCTCCCTGTGGAACTTATGAACCTTGGTTGGGGGTGGGGGGGGGGGGGATATTCAGCAGCTAGTGCTTCTAAAGTGCATAACCATTGCCACTGAATACTAATTCCGGATATTCAATCCTGGGGCCATATCCGGCCCCGTCATTGACTATCCAGGGTGCTGCATAGTACGGAAGCTTACTGGGCAGCGGCGATATTGAGTCACTGCCCAGTTAGGCCAGCTTTTGCCATGTCTAGCTTTGCCCATGGGAGCTAACCAGGCAGCGGCTCAATATCGCCTCCATTCTGCCCTGGAACACCCCGATACTACCCACCTACTGTAGCATTGGGACGCCTAGCGGCAGCACTCATCAATATCCAGAGGCAATAACGGTGTTAGTGCCACTGAATATCCCATTAACTGCCGTTTACACAGTTTGCAGGTTTCAAATCGTGTAAATGCCTTTGAATACCCCCCCCCCCCCCGATGCCCCCTCCTTCCCCGACTACATAGAAGTGGTCGCTCTCATCAGGCTTTCTGGAAACCCAGTGATGAAGTAGGTTGTCCTTCTGTACCTGCGCCCTGCTTGCACAACCCTTGGGACAGTCCCGGCTTCAGTGGTCACAAATAATTTTGTGCCCGTCTCTCACTAATATGCCTGTGTGCTAATGCATGGTTGTGCACCTCAACCGAAAGAAGGCTAATGGAGCCAAAACACATGTCTGCAAATGGCAACAATGGGGAAACAAAGAAGGAAAGCAAAAGGGAGAGGAAAGAAGGCCAACATTCAGAATTAGCTGCGAGTGCAGAGCTCATGAAGAATAGCAGATGTAATACCAGTGATAACCCAAGAACTCGCTTTCTTTTGCATGTGCTATGTGAGGGGGAAGCAGCTTGGTGCTTGATGCCACAGCAGAGATAATAGGATGCCTGATATAATAATGTCTTCACCAGGGTCTAAGAGGATGAAGAAACCTTTTGCTAAAAATCAGTTCACCTGTAAATGAAAATTGTTTTTTCTAAGAGGAATATAATAACAGATTATAGTCTTAGGTGTTTATAAATTGTAAATTTAAGGGAAGGGAAGGGAAGGGAACTGGATTTAGCTAATGCCTTTCCTAGAAGTTCAAGGTATGTTACATTCAGGTACACGAGGTATTTTTCCTGGACCCAGGAGGCTTGCAATCTAGTTTGTTCCTAAGACAACATTGGGATTGCCGATTCTAAGCCTGCAGCTCTATTAGGCAATCCCTCCATTCCAGCTAATTATGGCATCTTCGAGGGTATAAAAAAATTGGTGTTTTCATGCTACAGGTACTACTGCCTGGTACCTTTTCCAGTGGAATCAGATATGTATGTTTGTGAAACATGGGAGTTGTTGGTACAGAATAGGCACCAAAGATTGAGTGGAGGGATGGGGGAAGAGGTTGATCCAATAAAAATCTATTTTAATGTTTTTGCATCAGGAGTGTTTATCGGTTAAAACCTAAACGCAGAAGCCCCAACTATAATCTAAAACGACTTTCCAGAATATTGTTCATTCGTTTGCATTCTCTTGCAGGTGCTGGCTGGGTTGTTGCCTTATTCCCTTCTGCATCGACAGTTGTCTTGATGTGAATCACCACTGCCCAAATTGTAATCATTTTATTCACAAACACAAAATATTGTAAAGAGCAGATTATGAAACCTACGTGCTAAAAAAATAAATAAAAAAGAATCATTTTCCTATGCTGTATAATCCAGGCCCAGATTTAGGAGTAAACAGCATAAGCATGTGTCTCAGGTGCCAAATTCTTTTTATTGGATTTAGCCAACTTACATCAAAGCAATGACAAACTCTGAAACAGCAATACACCCCAAAGGCATAGAAGGAAAAATAACAATAAAAGACAGACATTTTTATCTTATTAGTCCACAATATTAGGGAAGGATTTACCAAGAATCCACAACACCATGGGAAGATGGAAACCAAGAATATCAAAAAGAAAAAGGTCACAGGATCTCTGGATGGCAATCCAATTGACAGTTTCAAGTCATTTGGACTACTGCAATTCGCTATTCTTAGGCATGCCAAAAGTGTTGTTACATAAATTACAACAAATTCAAAATATCACAGCAAAGATGATCACACATAGTTGTTATAAGGATAGGGTTACTCCCTTACTGTTAAATCTTCATTGGTTGGCAATAGAAGCCTGTGTTTTTGTTTAAGGTGTTGTGCCTGATTTTTAAAGCTATTCATCAGATTGGCCCTATGTGTCTAATAGACTGTTTCATTGTTCATCAACTAAATTACTCTGTTCGTTGACTCATTGCACATTTGATATTGCCCTCAGCTTCCACTTCTTAACAAAAGAGGATCAGGGAAAGGTTGTTTTTCAGGTGCAGTTCCAAAATTTATGGAATAAATTACATGTTATAATTAGGGACATTGAGGATTATGTGCATCGAAAAGCTTTAAAGACATATTATGGGATAATTTTTTAATCACACTTAATGTGAATTGTCTGTATTTTAATTTTGTACTCCACTTTATACATCTGTAGATTGTAAAAGTGGAATATAATTAAATTAGCCTAGAAATATGAATCTAATTAAAATGGTTTGTGCTAAAGATCAGTGCTAAGTCCTTAACTTTTTGTCAGATGCTAAATCTTCCCTTAATACCTCCCATTTTTAGGGTCCTAGAATTAGCAGTTTAGTGAAATTTTGAGCATAAATTAGGCCTTCATATTTACCATGGATTAATAACTTTGGGGTTGCTGCAGCCAGGATCATCATGTGTTCCCGTTCGCAGCAGTAAAAAGATGATAGCCCCAACTTTCACCCACTGTTTATTTAGGTTTGGGTTTTTTTTTTTTTTTTTAATGAGGGTTGTAGATTTTTCCAAAATTAATTCATCCACATTCCTGTTGTTGTTAAGTGCCGTCGAGTCGGAGTCGACTCATGGCGACCCTCTGGATAGCTATCCTAAATTGTGTTCGGTCTTCAGTCAGGCGGCTCATTGTTGACAGACTGGTACCCGTAGCTGCTGTTATTGTAGCGATCCATCTCATTGGCTGGCCTTCCTCTTTTGCGTTGACCTTCTATCTTGCCAAGCATGATGTCTTTCTCTAATGATCTCTCTCTTTCGCATGATGTGTCCGAAGTATGAAAGCCGAAGTCTTGTCATCTGAGCTTCTAAAGAAAGCTTAGGTTTGATCTCCTCTAGTACCGACTGGTTTGTTCTTCGGGCAGTCCATGGTATACACAGTATTCGCCGCCAGCACCATAATTCAAAGGCATCAATTTTCTTCCTGTCTGTCTTTTTCACTGTCCAGCTTTCACATCCATATGATGTTATTGAAAATACCATGGCTTGAACAAGTCGAATCTTTGTATGGAGAGACACATCTCTGCTCTTGAGAATCTTATCTAGGTCTTTCATAGCCATTCTGCCAAGAGCAATGCGTCGTCTGATTTCTTGACTGCTTGTTGCTTCTTTATTGATAGTTGATCCAAGTAGGTTAAAGTTGTTCACAATTTCAATTTCTTCTCCTTCAACGATGAACCTGTTGATTATGCCAGTTGTCATGATCTTTGTCTTCTTTACATTAAGGTGCAGGCCCATTTTGAGACTATGTTCTTTGATTGTGAGAAGCAAATGTTTCAGATCATCTTCGCTTTCAGCCAGTAATGTGGTATCATCAGCATAGCGAAGGTTGTTGATGAGTCTTCCACCAATCTTCACACCTCTGTTGTCTTCATACAGTCCTGCTTCTCTGATGATTTGTTCTGCATATAAATTAAACAGGTAGGGGGAAAGTATGCAGCCTTGTCTTACACCTTTGCTTATTTTAAACCATTTTGTTTCTCCTTGTTCCGTTCGAACTGTTGCTTCTTGATCAATGTACAGATTACGCAAGAGAACGATCAGGTGTTCTGGTATACCCATGCTTCTTAATGTGGCCCAGAGTTTCTCATGGTTTACACAGTCAAAAGCCTTGCTATAGTCGATAAAGCACAAATAGATATCCTTTTGGTATTCTTTAGTCTTTTCAAGGATCCATCTCACATCCGCAATGATGTCTCTCGTTCCTCGCCCTTTCCTGAACCCTGATTGCACTTCAGGTAGTTCTTGTTCTAGGTATGGCTGTAGTCTCTTTTGAATAATCTTCAGTAGAATCTTGCTGGCATGTGGGATCAGAGCGATTGTGCGATAATTTCCACAGTCAGTTGGATCACCTTTCTTTAGTATTGGTATAAACACAGATCTTTTCCAGTCAGTTGGCCATGATGTTGTCTTCCATATTTCTTGGCAGAGCCTTGTAAGTACGGTAACAGCTGCATCAGATTGCTGCAATACTTCTATGGGAATGCTATCAATGCCTGGTGCTTTGTTCTTTGATAAGGCTTTCAATGCTGCTTCAACTTCTTCTTTCATCACCAATGGTTCCTGATCATAAGGTATAGGTTGAAACGGCTGTTGGTCCACTTGATCTTTATCATATAAAAACTCTGTATATTCCTTCCACCTTTTCTTGATCTTCTCAGCATCATTCAACATAGAACCTTGAGGCATCTTGTAACATTCCAATTCGGGGCTGGAACTTTTTCTTTAACTCTCGCAGCTTTAGGAAAGCCGATCTTGTTCTTCCTCTAATAGTTTCTGCTTCTATTTCCTTGCAAGTGTCATTGTAGTACTTTTCCTTGTCCTGTCTTGCTGCACGTTGGAAATCTCTGTTGAGTTCTGCGATTGTCTTTCTTTCTCCTTTGGCTTTAGCTTCTCTGCGTTTCTGGGCAATTTTCAGAGTTTCTTCCGTCATCCATTTTGGCCGTTTTTGCTTTTTCACCTTTTGTAGAGACTTCTCGCTTTCTTCCAGCACAACCTTCTTGATGTCATTCCATAACTCTTCCGGAGCTCTGTCATTTGTATCTAAAGCAGCAAATCGATTTTGCAGGCAGTCTTTAAATTCCAGTGGTATATTCTCAAGGTCATATTTTGGTGCATTCATGAGTGGTTTGCTCTTTTTCAACTTTAGCTTGAGTTTGCATACTAGTAGTTGATGATCTGTACCACAGTCAGCTCCAGGTTTTGTCTTTGTTGATGTTACAGAGCTTTTCCATCGTTGACTTCCACAGATGTAGTCAATTTGATTTTTATACAATCCATTGGGTGAAGTCCATGTGTACAGTCGTCGCTTGTGTTGCTGGAAGAAGGTGTTTGAGATGAATAGATCATTGGTCTTGCAGAATTCTATCAATCTTTCTCCAGCTTCATTTCTGTTGCCAAGTCCATATTTTCCAACTACTTTGCCTTCTTCTTTGTTGCCAACTTTTGCGTTCCAGTCACCCATGACTATCAGGATATCCTGTTTGCATGTTCTGTCAATTTCAGCTTGTACTTGTTCATAGAACTCTTCAATTTCATTCTCTTCTGCAGCTGTTGTTGGGGGCATATACTTGAATTATAGTTGTGTTGATAGGCAATCCTCGTAGACGAATAGAGATTAAGCGTTCGCTGACTGCATTGTATTTCATTACAGTTCTTGCAAGTTTCTTCTTTATTATAAATGCAACACCATTTCTTCTTTGTCTTTCATTTCCAGCATAGTAGACCATGTGATCATCTGATGCAAAGTGCCCGATGCCAGTCCATTTCAGTTCGCTGACACCCAACAGATCAAGTTGTACACGTTCCATTTCATTCTTGACCACCTCCAACTTCCCTTGGTTCATGCTTCGTACGTTCCATGTTCCAATGTGTAAGACATCTTTACAGCTTCTGACTCTCATTTCATGCGCAGCTACATCAGCAGTCAGACTTCCCGAGGGCTTTGATCCAACCACATCATAAATGCTGGCTTTACTCTGAAAAGTCTTCAGCTCTTCCCCAGTAGCTAGTTGAGTGCCTTCCGACCTGGGAGTCTCATCTTCCAGCACCATAGCACAATTTGTTTTGTTGTAACTATCCATTGGGTTTTCATGGCAAGATACAGAAGTAGATTGCCGGGCCTTCCTTCCGCGCAGTTTAAGTTTGGTGTTGTTGCCGTTGTCACAGAAATGTGATCCTCCGCCGTCAACACTATCCCATTCTGCTGCTGCCCAGATGGGTGGTTTGTCTTCGTCTGGCACCTCAGCTGAGACCTGTCCATCTTGGGAGACCCTGCCAGTAGTTAAACTACCGATAGTTTAGCTCTCAGCATCACTGATGCACGCAAGCCCTCACAGCACGACAAGCTGCAAACATTCCTATCCTTTGTTAAAAATTAGGGAACCTCCTGTCTCTCCCAACCTCTCAATGTCTTGTTAAAAATTAAGGAGACCCCCCCCCCCGGCTCAGTATCTACCAGGCTATCTAGTGGGGGGTAGGAGTAATTCCTGGTTGCTCTTGCCCAAGTGGCTCCATTTTCAAACATGGTGCCACTAGACACCTAATAGTAGTTTTACAGTTCTACCACTAGGGGTCAGGCTGCCAAATAAGGGAACTTTAAATGAGATGAAGTGGAAAGTCTTGTTGGTACTATGGACAAGCAGATTGTGAGCATGCAGACTTCAGGAATGACTGATCGAGGAAAGTTTGCTATTGTATAAAAAGCTAGAGGCCTTGGGAAATATGTATAAAGTTACTCTATCCCATTAACTGACCCCTCCTCCCCCATCAACAACTTTAGTTGTACCCTGTTTCCAACCTTGTTATATATTGTTAATAAGTTTAGTGGTACCCAGCCCTAAAGCTCCCTGTATAGTCCTGGTCAACAATCTTAGGTGTACACCCTGTTAACAACCTTTGTTGTATTTTGCTAACAATGTTAGTGGTACCCAATTTTAAGGTTCCCTGTACATATATGTTCAACTGCTTATTTTGTTTATTTTACCTGTTCCTTGTAAACCGCTGCTCTTTGTTCCATGTAAACTGTTTTGCCTTGTAGAAAAACGGTATATTAAAATCAGTTTAATAAATAAATAAAATAAACACGACTGGCGCCAGGATTTTGGGCCTCTTCCATTTTCCCCAAACTGTTGTCACCCCACAAGAACATAAGGGAGGTTTTAAGGGAGACTATATTGAAGATTTTGAAGTATATACCAGCAATGAGATGTATGGATAAAATGGAGGGAGTTCTTGGTGCTTTGATGTCAGCGGATAGTCTGGATCTCTCAGCATCTCTAAAAGCCTTATGTCATGATGTTTAAGCACTGTCCATGCTGCTGGTCTCTCTCAGCTCGGAAACAGACTTGCCCTTGAATATTACTTTAAAAACAAAGGGATCAGTTTTCAAAGGCATTTATCTGGTTAGCAATATCTACTAAACAAATAAGTACCAGCGTGAGCAATACTCGATGGCACTGTACAAATTGTGCTGCTGAATAGTGTGACCACCTTAGCAGGATCTGGAAAGTTCTCGGGTGGTCTGAGAGTGGAATGAGGGAGGAGCTGTCCTAAATGACCATCCTCATAGCAGCACTGAAAATCACCACTATATATGGCTAGTGTTGGCCAGACCACAAAATCTGGATACAGCATTAGACACTCTCTGGATACCAATCCTAAATATCCAGATTTTATTTAGCTGTTGCAGTCAGCAGTTCAATCAACTGACCACCCCAATCAAATAATGATCCAAAAGATATTTTATTTTATGGTAAAAGAGCGAATGCTTTTTTGGATGTGGCATGGGCTACTGAACTATAATAGCTAGTTCTTTTGATTGGAACCTCCTTTTTTGTGAAGTTCTCATGCAAATTTTATTTTTTATTTATTTTATTTATTTCTTTTTTATACCGCGCATTTTAGAATCAGTGCGGTTTACATGTATACTAACAGGTACTTTTTATTCCTTTGTCCCCGAAGGGCTCACAATCTACATGTACGTGAGGCAATGGAGGGTTAAGTGGCTTGCCCAAGGCCACAAGGAGTGGCCATGGGACTAGAGACACCAGTCCCTCCGGCCTGAGGTTGTTTGTCCCCATGTGGGAATTGAACCCCCAGCCTTCCAGCCTGAGGTAACCTGTCCCAACCACTGAGCCACTCCTCCCTCTTATATAATAACTTCACGAGAGAATAAATTCACTTCTCATTTGGAGTTTTAATAAACAAACATGTGGTTGGAATGTTTTTGTTTTGAAGAGTTTGGTTGGTGGATAGTGGCTTGAGATAAGACCCACGTGTTGATTATGTGGCTTTAAAGTGTAACTTAGTTGTTTCTCATTTTTTTTTCATTTTATTTCCTTGTTTGTTCCTCCCTGCTCCCTCTTATATTGTGGACTTGATTCAAGTTGTGGTATTTGGTTATTTCTTTTTCCTTTTAAAATTAAGATTACTGAGCTGTTGAGTTGATTGTTTTTATGTTTTATTTCTGTGCAGAAATTGTATATATACTGTATATTGTATTTTGTTCATTTGTAAAGGGAAAAAGTTCTAAATAAAAGAGTATTTCCATGTGCCTTCAGGTCTGTTTATTTTCTCATTGACCCTCATGTGTGAAATGGGCTTCATGTGAAAAAACACAAAAATGCCTCAAAATTCTCAAAAACGCAAAATTTCAGACATTTTAAGTTAGCTTTAAGCTGAAGAGCACTTTTATAAAGTCACATGGTACTTTACTACCTTGGAGTCTGATCTCTAGAGGTAGCATCAAAAAACTAACACTAGGGGGGGTCAGGTGACATCATTTTACAAGAGAGACAGCCGCTGGGGTAGGAACAAGTGGCAATTCCTCCTTCTCCCATTGCCCTAGATCCCTTGAATGAGTCAGGGCCCTGGGAAGGGATGGGGACGGGGACAAGAAAATGGATGATGATTGGGGGCACGGCTGGCCCTTAGCTTTTCTTTTAAGGGACAGGTAAGTGCAAAAACCGAACACACTTTAGTAAAAGGGCCTCCTTGAGAATTAGCTGCCAAGCTCATGCGTACCTGGAAACTAGGTAGTCAACTGTAAATTGTCCCCTATCCTTATAGTACCAGAAAGAGCAAAAGTATCTGCACAACAGAGGAGACCAACAAAGCAGATACCAGGACTGACGACAATAAATAAGGATCTTGTTTATTGTGCCCCGACGCGTTTCGGCTGGGGAGCCTTCTTCAGGGGGTCTTAAAGAAACACACCTCAAAAAGATAATATTGAACAATTATAAACAGTTATAAATACAAATAAATATAAATGAATCACAACTCTAAATAATGTGCATAACATATTAAATCAAACAACCGAATGCTTACAATATTAAAAACATATAATGGATGTAGCCAAATCATTAAAATTATATAAATATACAGATATAATATCATTAAAAATTATAAGATCATAAATGATAATATTAGATTAAGAAAGTGATGATAAAAAGGACAATAACTAATAAACATTGAATCAAAACGAATGTAAAAACAAGGAGAAAGAGATGAACATAAGAACATAAGATATGCCATACTGGGTCAGACCAAGGTCCATCAAGCCCAGTATTCTGTTTCCAACAGTGGCCAATCTAGGTCATATGTACCTAGCAGTTTCCTCAAGAGACACAAGTTCCACAATGCTTGTACTGGGTCAAGCATTGATATCTTCGGTCACTTCTTAATAATGGTTTATGGACCTTTCCTCCAGGAACTTGTCCAAACCTTTTTTAAACCCAGCTACACTAACAGCCTTTACTACATCCTCCGGTAACAAATTCCAGAGTTTGATTACACGTTGAGTGAAAAAATATTTTCTTTTATTAGTCTTAAATAGTAGATGAGGAGGATATAGGACCAAATATGAAATAAATAAATACCTTAAGTCTGTCACGTGATACACTAAAAACTGATAGACAAACAAATAAATATTTTTGTCATGTATAAAAATAAATGCCATTAAGAATTTCATACTTTGAGATTAAAACAAGAGAACTTGTGCCAAATGCTTCAACAAAATCAAGTAGCAAATGTGGGTTCAACAAAGCAGGAGATTTATTTATTTATTTAAGGATATTTCTATCCCGCCTTATCCTTCAATCAAGGCGGTAAACACATCAAACAATCATTGGCAATGGTGTGTGTGTCAGGTAAGATTATTTACAGTGAGGGTTGTCAGACGGCTGCCTAGGGTGAGAACTTACACAATCTTGACGATGCATATATTCATATGATTCTTGCAAGGTATTGTGGGTATTGTAGTTCATTCACTCCCAAACACAGCTGAAGACAATAATTGAGTTGTGAAACCAGTGGTAAGGCCAATAAAATACTTCTTTTATTGATGGGGTTTAATTCACCCAGCACAAATATGCTTGGTAGCAATATAAATGAGGTTACTTGCATGCAGTGTTTAAATGGATAACATAAAGTCTCAAAGCAAATCAGAAAACAACCTTCAACTTGTCAGGCAATTAGCTAATGTTTTCTTAGCAAATAATTACCAAATGAAAAGGCACAAAGAAATGAATAAACTTTGCTTGTTAGGTTAACTTCTGCTTATTTTCCACGCAGATCCCAGCAGTGATTCTCCCTTGCTCACACACACAATCAGGTGCAGCTTTAATTACTATCAATTGACCAGCTGAAAGCCTTTAGCTGGCTGGCTGCTACTGTGTGAACCCAAATCCTGCTTTAAGAGCTGTTTGCAGTGGAAATAAAGAACAAAGTTAGGTTTCTTTGTGATGGCTGATGTGTTTGCTCACAGAAAGCTAGCAATAGCATTTAGATAGAGAACAGTCCATGTAATGAATAGTTTCATCTGCTGTATCTCCCCCTTCATCAATCAGCATAGGGTCACTATCATACATTGGCACAGACGAGTCTTTCATTAAGGTACTATCATGAGAATGCTTATTACCTTGCTGCCATTCACTATTATAGATAGGGTCTGGATCAGTGTTCATACCTGAGCCTCTCCTGCTATCATAATTCCTCTCTGTATAGCCTGGCCAGTATGTAATCCAATTCTGATGTCCAGCCTTCCAATCTTGATCCCTGGACACTGGATCTCCTCACATACCTTCTGGCATAGGTCTGAAAGTCCTTTCCACGTGCAGTCTTCTCTCTTCCAGGTAGCCACTGGTGATTCCTATCTCTGCCATTCCATTCCTCTGGCTGACTCCAGTCCAATGGACTCTGCTGGCATTTGGAATACCTCCCAGACCTTCCAATGGCCTTTCTTCTCTTCCTTCCAGAGAGTTTCCTTCTTTCTCTATCCGCTTGGCTTGGCTTCTGTTTCTCCAGGTGATGCTTAAACCTGTAGCTGGGCTGGAGCTTGTAGCCGTTGCTGAAGCTCTCCCTGAAGCTCTTTCTGTAGCTGTGTCTGAAGCTGTTGCTTAAGCTATTATCTGAAGAATAAGCTCTATTCTTATTCTGTCCTAATGTGTGCTCCTCCCTAACACAGCGCAGCTGTGTTGAATCAGGCCCTGCCCTTTGAGATGAGTGCTTAGGGATTACCTCATAGCTCTCTTGATTGCACACACGTTTTCTCACTTCAGCCCCTCTCATGGCTGCTGGAAACCTGGTGCATTCTGGGACTGGTAGTCTTTTATGTGAAAACTCTGTTTTCTTACTTCTACCAAAACTGACAGGTTGCTTGTTCAGAGTCACATCATCTTTTCTATAGCTCCTACCTGAGCTATGATAAGCTTCCTTATCACAGGGTGCATGGGTGCTGATTAGTGTGAGCTATTTACAGTATGCACTTTTTACAGTTATATACATGGGTTTACTGGGTCCGTCGCTGGTTGTGATTGAACTTTAATCGAGTCTAAGGTTGGTCCAAGTCTGTAGATTTTGGCTATGCGCTGGGGCCGTAGTGCTCAGTGAAGAGTACAGTCTTTAGGTGCTTCCGGAAGTCCTTCAGATCTTCAGTTGATCGTAGGTTGTGTGGGAGTGTGTTCCATATTGTGGGAGCTGCCAGAGATAGGGCTCTTTGTGTGGTGGATTTGCATGCTTTTGTGTAGTTGCTTGGGGTGCTGAGTGTGTCTACTGTGGTTTTTCTTCTCGGTCTATTGCTGGTGTCAGGGAGTATGAGGGTTTGGAGGCTGAGTGCTGAGGTCTTGTGTCTGATTCTGAATATGTTTAATATCATTTTGTATTTGATTTGGTGGCTGATTGGGAGCCAGTGGAGGTCTTTTAGGATGGGGGTGATGTGGGCTTGTGTTGGGGAACCGGTGATTATTCTGGCTGCTGTGTTTTGAGCCATTTGAAGCGGTCTGAGTGATTGTTTTGGCATTCCGTTGTAGATCGGGTTGCAGAAGTCAAGTATGGGAGTTATGAGTGCTTGGCAGACTGTGCGGAAGTGTTCATGTGAGAGTAGAGGCTTGAGGCGTCTGATTATTGTCATCTTGTAGCATGCGTTTTTGGTGGTTCTTTTGATGTGTGATTGTAAGTTCAACTCTTTGTCAAGTGTTATTCCGAGGTATTTCACTTCGTTCTTCAGTGGTATTGCCGTGTTGTTGGTTTTGATGAAGGGTGGGGGGCTGAAGTTGGTGTTTCGCGTGATGATGAGTGCTTCTGTCTTGTTGTAGTTTATGGCTAGGTTGTTGTGCATGAGCCAAGTGGACATGCTGTTGAGACAGTTTGTTATTTTGGTGTAGTCGGGGCTGTCGAGGTTGATTGGCGTTTAAATCATGATGTCATCCGCATAGATTGTGTAGTCTATTTTGTGGGCTTTCATGTCGTCGCAGATTGGTTGGATGTATAGGTTGAATAGTAGTGAGGATAGTGCGGATCCTTGTGGCACTCCTTGCTTGATCTTTGCGGGTTGTGAGATGTTGGATCCAATCTTGACTTGGAACTGTCTGTCTGTTAGGTACGAGTTGAACCAATTTAGTATGGTGCCGGTTATTCCAATGTTCTGTAGTCTGGTTAAGAGGATTTTGTGGTCCACTGTGTCGAATGCAGCTGAGATGTCTAGGAAGATCATTAGTGTTCCTTGTTTGTAGTTGTCTATGGTCTGGATGATGTCAATGAATAGGTATAGTAGAAGTGTTTCGACTCCGTGGTTTGGGCAGAAGCCATGTTGATGTATATCCAGTGGGGCATGTTCGTCAATGTGGTCCTGGAGCTGTTGTTGCACTGCCTTCTCTATAATTTTAGCCAGAAGCGGTATGCTGGAGATTAGTCTGTAGGCTGCTGGATTGTTTTTTTTATAGGTTGGTTTTCTTAGGGATCGGCCTTATTTTGGCTAGTTTCAGCTGGTCTGGCATGGTTCCTTGTGTCAGGGAGTTGCTTACCATGTTGTGTATGAGGCTGAGGAAGTTTTCCTTTGTTGCCTTGATCCATGGGACCAGGCATGGGTCTGTGGATGCGGTGCTTGTGTTGAGAGCTGAGATGATATCTGAGATTTGCTTTGTGGAAGGAGTGTTGAACTTGTCCCAACTTGTGATGGGTATGGTTGGGTTGCTGGTTCCTCTAGATGGTTGTTGTGGTGAGCGGCCTAGCTTCTCTTGAAGATAATCTGCAAAGGTTGTGATAAGGAAGCTTATCATAGCTCAGGAAGGAGCTATAGAAAAGGTGAAGTGACTCTGAACAAGCAACTTGTCAGTTCTGGTAGAAATAAGAAAACAGAATTTTCCCATAAAAGACTACCAGTCCCAGAATGCACCAGGTTTCCAACAGCCATTAGAGGAGCTGAAGTGGAGAAACGTATGTTCAAACAGGAGGGCTATGAGGTAATCCCTAAGCACTCATCTCAAAGGGCAGGGCCTGATTCAGCACAGCTGCGCTGTGTTAGGGAAGAGCACTCGTCCAAACAGAATAAGAGTAGAGTTTATTCTACAGATGACCATCTTCATGATCACCTTGGATATCCAGAGAATTATCCTCAGTTTCATCTGAAGGATTATCAGAAGCAGAAGCCAAACCGGACGGACAGAGAGGGAAAGAGACCCTCTGGAAGAAAGAGGAGAAAAGCCTTTGAGAGGTCTAGAAGAGTCCAAAGCAGTACATATACTGGGAGGTAATCCAAGGGCCAGCATACACCATTGGACTGGGGAAAGCCAGAGGAATGGTGCTGCAGAGCTAGGAATCTCCAGACGCTACCTGTGCACGTGGAAGGGACCCTAAGACCCGTGCCAGAAGGTATGTGAAAAGAGATCCAGTGTCCAGGGATCTGGATTGGAAGGCTGGACATAAGAACTGGACTACATACTGGCCAGGCTATATAGAGAGGAACTCTAACAGCAATGGAAGCTCAGTATGAACACTGATCTATGCCCTAGCTATAACCTTGAAAGACAGCAGGGAAACAAGTATTCTCCTGAAAGTGCTCCATTGAGAGATTCATCTGTGCCAATCCATGATATTGTTGAACAAGGGGGAATAATAGCAGATGAAGATCCTATTTATATGGACTGTTCTCTGTCTAAACTCCGTTGGTAACTTTCTGTTATAAAGTACAGCAACCATCACAAAGAAATACAAATTTGTTCTTTAATCTACTCAGAAAAGCTCCTGAAGCAGGATTTGACCCACACAATAGAAAGCAAGCCAGCTAAGGGGTTTCAGCTGGATAACTGCTAGCAATTAAGCCTTACCTAATTGCTTGTGAGCTAGGAGAGAACCACTTATGAATCTATGTGGGAAGTAATCAGAAGTTAACCTGAAAAGAACAGTTTGCTTCTTGCTTTGTGGCTTTTCATTTGTTGTTTTCCTGATTTTGACTTTGTTTTTCCAAGTTAACACTGAAAGCAAGTTACCTGATTTATGTGCTACCAAGCATATCTGTGTTGGGAGAAATAACCCCATAAATAAAAATCTTATTGGCTTTACCCAAGAGCACAACTAAATTATTGTCAGCAGCTGTGTCTGGTGTGAATGAACTATATTGCCCACAATACCTTGCAAATCATATAGATATATGCACTTGCCAAGACTGTGAAGATTCTCACCCAGGCAACCGTCTGACAAGGTTTGCGGGTCGATCTGTATGTCTTTGTCAGAGCTTGGTTCGTTGGTTAGATTTTTTACTATCTCGAAAAGCTCTCTGGGCTTGTTGTAGGCTTTCTGGATGGTGTTTGTGTGGTGCTCTCTTTTTGTTTCGTTAATAAGCTCATTGTATTTCTTTTGCTGAGTTATGTATAAGGCCTGCGTGGAAGGAGATTTAGAGTGTCTCCAGTGGCGTTCAGTCTTCCTCAGATCTCTTTTTGCATTGCGTATGCTTTTGGAGTACCATGGTGCGTGCTGTCTCTTGGTGTTTGTTGTTGTGCTTGCTTTGGCTTTGGCTGCTGCATTGATGATACTGTTCCACTTGCTTACTTGTTTATCCAGATCATGCGTTTCTGGGTTGAGGTAAGGTAGCGTGTCTTGTAGGAATTGGTCCTTGTTGAAAGCTTTGAATCTTCTTTGTCCGTGTGTTGTGTTTTGTGTCTTGTTGTGTTTTTCCCTTTGATTTGTGATCTCTATTTTGATTCTGTGGTGGTCTGACCAGGGCACTGGTGTGACTGTGGGTGATGTCACCTTTGTCTATTATGTGGTTGGGGGCGAATATGAGGTCCGGCGTGGATCCGTGTCTGTGCATTGGGGTGTTTATTAGTTGTGTGTATTGTAGGGAGTCCATTGCTTGTAGGAAGGTTTCCTTGTCCCTGCTAGTGAAGGAGCTGAGGTTGAAGTTGCCCAGTAGTATTAGTGGTTTGTGGTTCGTGTTGATTGCACAGAAGGTCTCTAGAGCAGTGGTTAGTTCTGCTGGAGCGTGGGGGGCTCTGTATATGAGGCATGTGGCTATTTGCTTGTTTCCTACTGCGATTGTGCTGCATTGGTCTGAGCCTTGTGAGGTGAGAGTTTTTAGCTTTAATGAGTCTTTTGCAATGATCAGCACTCCACCTCCTCTTTTCTGTGTGCGAGGACTGTTAAAGGCTGAATATGTGGGGGGGACTAGCTGGTTGAGGAGGACATTGTCGGTGGGGGTAAGCCAAGATTCTGTAAAGCAGAGGATGTCAGGTTGTTGGTCCTCTATGTGGTCTCTGAGTGTGTGTAACTTATTTCTTACTGACCTGGTGTTCATGAGCTCTATTGAGGTGGTGTTTGGGGTGTTAGGCTCTTTGGGGTGTGCCTTCGTGTTTGCGTGTGGGTTATGCTTGTTGATTGTGTGTCTATTGCTTTTGTCTTTTATGCATGAGCTCCTTGTGGTGTGTTGAGGAGGATTGTATGTTGGCATGGTTGTTGGTGTCCATAAGTTTATAGGGTGTGTGTGTTGTGGCCCTGTTTGTTGGGGGATGAGTTGGGTGATGAGGAGGAATACAGGGAGGTAGGTGAATGTGGCCATGGAGGATGGTGTTAACTTACTAGGAAGTCGTGGAAGTTGAGGCTCCGGTCGCACCTTCCTGGTCGAGGTGGTCGATGAACGAAGGGAAAAGAGACGGGAGACAAAGGACTCACCGTTGAATCTGCACTGCACAGCGTTGCCTGTCAAAATAACACTATGAAATTTAATGCAGGTAACAGCTTAAAAAACTGGTGTATTCCCGCCTCAGTGGGTTAAAGATCAAATGAAAAAGGATCAAAATGTAAAACTTGATATCAAGAAATACGACAAATGGAGGACCCTTGTTGTAGGATACATTCTATTAAAGAACCGCGCAAGTGAATTAATGTACTGCTAAAAATAAACGAAACGACCAAGCTGTCATAAAAAATAACCAGTGCTGATGACAACTTCCATAAACCAAAAAGACACTTCTCCATGAGACACTGTAGTTTTGTTTATTCAATGGTGAGTCCTTTGTCTCCCGTCTCTTTTCCCTTCGTTCATCGATCTAATTTTCTTATGTTATTATCAGTAATAGTTTTCTATTTATAATACTCTGTTGCTATTCAGTGGTTACTTTATATAAATACATCATTTGTATGTTAGCCGCGAGTGCTCCCTAACTTCAATTGTTTCACGTTGCAATCAGAAACAGCTTTTTTTACAATGTCTCCCCTTTCTTAATACTTTCTTTCAATACTTCATTTTTTTCAATACTTCGTTGTTACTCAGTACTCATTTATAATAAATAAGCACATTATTATATGCCAGATATGAGTGTACCCTTAACCCCGCGGTGAGATCAAGGAATTTAGACGTGTTGCACACTCTGCCGGAATGACGGCCTTTTCTCCCCTCAGTTTTCATTTTGCACATAGTATTAATTGATTCCCGTTACATGTTTTAAAAGTTTATTTTTTGAGCGCACCTGCCTTGCTGTAATAATATTTTTTAAATAATTCTTTAATGTTTGTTTTGTGACACTGCTCTTTGACGTGCTATCTCCTGCTTTGTTGCACCCACATTTGCTACTTGATTTTGTTGAAGCATTTGGCACAAGTTCTCTTGTTTTTAATCTCAAAGTATGAAATTCTTAATGGCATTTATTTTTATACATGACAAAAATATTTTATTTATTTATTTGTTTGTCTATCAGTTTTTAGTGTATCACGTGACAGACTTAAGGTATTTATTTATTTCATATTTGGTCCTATATCCTCCTCATCTCTTTCTCCTTGTTTTTACGTTCGTTTTGATTCAATGTTTACTAGTTATTTTTATCATCACTTTCTTAATCTAATATTATCATTTATGATCTTATAATTTTTAATGATATATCTGTATATTTATATAATTTTAATGATTTGGCTACATCCATTATATGTTTTTAATATTGTAAGCATTCGGTTGTTTGATTTATAACTGTTTATAATCGTTCAATATTATCTTTTTGAGGTGTGTTTCTTTTAGACGCCCTAAAGAAGGCTCCCCAGCCGAAACGCGTCGGGGCACAATAAACAAGATCCTTATTTATTGTCATCAGTCCTGGTATCTGCTTTGTTGGTCTCCTCTGTTGTGCAGATACTTTTGCTCTTTCTGGTACTCTTGCTCCTTTGAGCTATGTTTTCCCCTTGGAAGGAGGTCCTCAGCTATAATGAAAAGGACCTACAAGATATGCTGCCTGAGGACCCCTTCTTCAATCATGAAGAAATGATCAGTGGAGTAGAAGATGAATGGGAAAGGACTATACATCTCACTCAAGAGCTTGTCAAAGAAGAGATGCACGCCTCATCCCTACTTGAAAACTGCCATCACAAGATCATCCCTAGAGGATTGCGTGTATACAAAGCTCCTGGCATGTATCGTGACGATTCTTCCTTTATGGCAGATTGGATTAAAATTTTAAATAAGTGCTCTCTGGATCTGATGATCCTTTTAATTAATACTTCACGCCGTAAGGCGTCATGTTTGAAGGAAGATGTAGCATCAAAATTGGTTTCGCTCAAAGATACAGATAGACAATTTGATAAATCAAAGAAAGATTATGATAAGAATGTATTGGAATATAAAAAGATTATAAAGGACAGAAAACTAAGGAAGTTTAAGAGAGATGAGGAGGATTATAAAACAGGAAATGTTTATTTTTGGACTAATAATACAAATCCCTATAGAAGTATTTAAAAAAAACGGAAATTTGATTCAAAGTTGGAAAAAAACATCAGAATAAGCCCCATTGTAATCCATCCGTTGTAGGCAGCCCTGAACCTTTTAGAAAGAGGAGTCTGAGTACCCATTTAGACCCTCCAGATCCATCAGCTCTTCTTTTCCCCTCTCAGGACGCCCCTCCTCAACATCCTAAGAAACAGGGTTTTTCCATGGACACTCTTTGGAAGGGTGGAGGTACCAATTATCACAAGGAACAGCCCTCTACGTCCAAGGTTCCCCAATACCATCCGTCTGCAACCTACTCAAGAGACAGAAACAGGGGAAGAGGGAGGGAACAGGGCCATCAACAGCAGTGGGACCCCTAGAGGGTATTTTTAATTTATCCAAACATGTTCTTACCCCCATTGAAACTATAGTGTTACAAAAAGGGTTATCTTTTGTTCCTTCTGTCAAACATGATAGATTCAATACCCAAGTGGAACTTTTTAAGTTTTTCAGAAAACTCTATATTAAAGATTTTTTTAAAAATCAGGGAGAATTATACAATGATCCATCAGTTATAAAAAAACATTCCACTTGGATGCCTAAAACTGATAATGCCATTATCAACACCTTTCATGAGATACAAAACATATACGATACTAAAAAAACGCATATTTATTACAATTTTAACAAAGAGGAGCAGCACACACTTTTTTGTCTCAAGGATAATTTTGACATTGTTATTAAACCGGCAGATAAAGGCAGAGCGCTCGTGATCCAAGATAGAGACCTGTATGTCCAAGAAATCTTACGACAGATACAAGACACGACTTATTATACGAGATTACGTGAAGATCCTACATCTATCCTCAAAAAACAAGCTGATACTATATTTTTTCTAGGTGAACAAGCTGGTTATCTTACATCTAAAGAGGTACAGTATCTCATGGTAACCCATCCGGTCATGCCGATATACGTCTTGCCCAAAATACACAAATCTTTAGAAAATCCTCCGGGAAGACCTATAATTTCTGCTTTAGGGTCTCTTTTTGAGCCTATATCAAAATATCTGGATTTGTTCCTTCGTCCCTTTGTGCAACTTGCACCTTCCTTTGTGCATGATTCATCGCATATGATTCAGTCGCTCAATACATACCATGGAAACCATAATGATATTTTTCTTGTTACCTTGGATATAAAATCCCTTTATACAAACATCTCCCAAAATGCGGCAATTGATATTATAGCTGATTATCTCATTACTAGAACTAGGCCAGTTCGTACTCCCACTAGTTTTCTTATTCAATTGGCCACTTTGATATTGTGCAACAATTTCTTCTGTTTTCAGGATTTGTTTTATTTACAAAGGGGGTGGCAATGGGTTCGTCTATTGCACCAGATGTGGCAAACCTGTATGTATCACATTTTGAAAACATTTTTCTGACCACACATCGTTATAAAAACACATCTTCAAATGTGGAAACGATATATTGATGATGTTTTCCTTATATGGGAAGGCACAGAGGATTTATTGCTGTCCTTTATCAAATGGCTCAATTCCTGTGACCCGCATTTACAGTTTGATTATTCATACAGCTCAAAAGAAATAGCTTATCTCAATATATTAATCAAAAACACATCAGATCATTTTGTAACATCTTTGTATCGTATATCCACTGATAGGTTTTCTCTTCTGCATTTTAGTAGCTTTCATAACCGGTCTCTAAAAGAAAATCTTCCTATGAGCCAGTTTTTTGAGAATTCAGCGTCTTTGCACCACAGATGAAGACTTCAATACTCATGCCATTGATATGGGTTAAAGGTTCAGAGATCGAGGGTACCCCATTGCCTGTATTGAAAAGGCTCTACATAGGGCTTGGTCCACAGACAGGACAACCCTCTTACAAAAACGTGTTTCTGAAAAATCCAATAATATTGTGTGCACGTTAACTTTCTCCGAACATTCTAGGGAAATTACTAATATATTAAGGAGAGCTTGGCACATTTTAGCTCCCCTACCATTTTTAAATGAGACAAAACTTTTGGTGGTGTATAAAAGAAATTCTAACATAAGAGATATTCATGTACCATCTGCTTTGGGTAAACCTAAATTTATTCCCAAAGCTTGTGGACATTTTAAATGTGGTAGGTGTTGCATTTGTGAGAATGTTGTGTCCAAAAAAGAATTCTCAATGCCCGGCTCTACACGCAAAATTTTGTTGCATGATTTTTCTAATTGTGAAACCACAAATGTCATTTATTTGATCAGTTGTCCTTGTAAACTGTGTTATATTGGCAAAACCAAAAGTGTTAAGACACGTGTAATTGAGCAAAAGAGCAATATACGGAGACAAGTGTTAGATAAACCTTTAGTAGACCATTGGGTTAATGCTCGTCATACGCTCTCTGATCTTAAATTTGTGGTTCTTAAAGTGGTACGGCCTCACTGGAGAGGGAGTGACTTGGATAGACTCCTCCTTCAGTTTGAACAGAGGTTTATTTATGAACTTCGTACTTTGCAGCCCATGGGTTTAAATCAAAAAGTTGATCTATTTTTTTTAATAAAGTTAGTATATCCCAATCCCCCTTTTCTTTCCCTCCTCTTCCTTTCCCTCCCCCCTTCTTCCCTTCTCCTCTTCCTCCCCTCCCTCCTTTTCTCTCTCCCCTTCCCTTTTCCCCCCTTTTTTTACTCTACACCTTCCCCTCCCCTCTTCCCCATTCTCTCTCCCCCTCCCCTCTCCTCTCTTCCCCGCCCCCTTTCCTTTCTCACCCTCCCCTCCTTTTCCTTATCCTCCCCCTTTCCACCCTCCTTTCTCCCCTTCCCCCTTTCTTTCTGACCTTCCCCCTTCTCTTCTTTTTATTCTACAGTGTCTCATGGAGAAGTGTCTTTTTGGTTTATGGAAGTTGTCATCAGCACTGGTTATTTTTTATGACAGCTTGGTCGTTTTGTTTATTTTTAGCAGTACATTAATTCACTTGCACGGGTTCTTTAATAGAACGTATCCTACAAGGGTCCTCCATTTGTCGTATTTCTTGATATCAAGTTTTACATTTTGATCCTTTTTCATTTGACCTTTAACCCACTGAGGCGGGAATACGCCAGTTTTTTAAGCTGTTACCTGCATTAAACTTCATAGTGTTATTTTGACCGGCAACGCTGTGCAGTGCAGATTCAACGGTGAGTCCTTTGTCTCCCATCTCTTTTCCCTTCGTTCATCAATCTAATTTTCTTATGTTATTATCAGCAATAGTTTTCTATTTATAATACTCTGTTGCTTTTCAGTGGTTACTTTATATAAATACATCATTTGTATGTTAGCCGCGAGTGCTCTCTAACTTCAATTGTTTCACGTTGCAATCAGAAACAGTTTTTTTACAATGTCTCCCCTTTTTTAATACTTTCTTTCAATACTTCATTTTTTTCAATACTTCGTTGCTACTCAGTACTCATTTATAATAAATAACTAAGCACATTATTATATGCCAGATATGAGTGTACCTTTAACCCCGCGGTGAGATCAAGGAATTTAAACGTGTTGCACAGTCTGTCGGAATGACGGCCTTTTCTCCCCTCAGTTTTCATTTTGCACATAGTATTAATTGGTTCCCATTACATGTTTTAAAAGTTTATTTTTTGAGCGCACCTGCCTTGCTGTAATAATATTTTTTTAAATAATTCTTTAATAATGTTTGTTTTGTGACACTGCTCTTTGACGCGCTCTCTCCTGCTTTGTTGCACCCACATTTGCTACTTGATTTTGTTGAAGCATTTGGCACAAGTTCTCGTTTTAATCTCAAAGTATGAAATTCTTAATGGCATTTATTTTTATACATGACAAAAATATTTATTTGTTTATCAGTTTTTAGTGTATCACGTGACAGACTTAAGGTATTTATTTCATATTTGGTCCTATATCCTCCTCATCTTTCTCCTTGTTTTTACATTCATTTTGATTCAATGTTTATTAGTTATTGTCCTTTTTATCATCACTTTCTTAATCTAATATTATCATTTATGATCTTACAATTTTTAATGATATTATATCTGTATATTTATATAATTTTAATGATTTGGCTACATCCATTATATGTTTTTAATATTGTAAGCATTCGGTTGTTTGATTTAATATGTTATACACATTATTTAGAGTTGTGATTCATTTATATTTATAACTGTTTATAATTGTTCAATATTAGCTTTTTGAGGTGTGTTTCTTTAAGACCCCCTGAAGAAGGCTCCCCAGCCAAAACGCATCAGGGCATAATAAACAAGATCCTTATTTAGTGTCGTCAGTCCTGGTATCTGCTTTGTTGGTCTCCCCTATCCTTATAGGCCAGTCTGCTAAGTTAGTCACTTCTACTACTAATTTGTATAGTGCTACAGCATGTACATATAAACAGTCCCTGCTCATCAGAGCTTACAATCTAATCAAGATAAAAAAAATATTACAAAACTGGGGACTAGAGTACAACAAGATACACATAAGCAGTGGGGAAGAGAATGAGGAGCATCAGGATCCAAAAGCAGCCTCAGAGGTGGGTCTTCAGCCGGGACTTGAATAGGGCCAGAGAAGGAGTCTGTTATGCCGACTCAGGTAGTTTGTTCCAGGCATATGGAGCAGCAAGTTGGAATGAACAAAGTCTGGCATTGGCAGTGGAAGAGAAGCAGCCAAAGCAGAATGATCAATAAACTACTCCAGCCTTAATCTTTGTAGCCTTGACCCAGGCTTCAATGCAGAGAGAACAGCAAGCAATAAAAGAGTCAGATAACACAGCCATGCAAATAGTGTCCTGTTTGCCAAGCTCTACCCTTTTATAGCAAGCTGGGGCTATTTACTCTTCGTCTTGCACAGCAAGCTTTGACTTCAAAACTGAACTCTTTGTGGACTGTTCTAAGCAGGCTTGACTATATCTCATCAGGTAGGAAAACACATTTCATTTCTTTTATTAAACCTTACGTTCCACTGAATCAGCTGACTACAACATTTCATAGCTCTTTATTACTGAAGCAAAAAAAATGTTTAAAGTTTTTATATACTATCTTCATGACGTGTCATTTAAAAAGGCTTACAATCAAAGAACAGAAATAAACAAAATATCTTAATCCCCCCACATCCACCATCTATAACACTTACTCTTCCACAGAAAATAAAATAGGTTTTACGCCTTTCTTAAAGTCTCACAAATTAGTTTCCATTCTTAAACTAGTAAGTAAAGTGCTCCATAAGTGAGGCCTCGTCACACTGAAAACTTTTGATCTTCCAAATTACTTTGCACATAAAAGCTACCTCGGGGACCTCTAAGAGATCACCTTGCGAAGACTGCAGCTGTCTCTTAGGTACATTCTGTTGTAATCTCTTTTTAAATAACATTTAAGGTTATAGGGATTGGGAAACCTACTACTACTGAGCATTTGTATAGCGCTACAAGATGTACACAGCACTGCACAGACATGTAAGAGACAGTCCCTGCTCATCAGAGCTTACAATCTAGTCACGGCAGACAACACAGAAGGTGTAGACAGGGATAAAACAAGAGGGAAAGGTAAAGAAGCAAGGAGATCAGGTGAGTCAAGATCCATTGTAACACCAACGATTTAAATTTACATCTCTTTCAGGGGTATTCAACGAAGTTCTCAGCAAGAAACAAGCACTTTTGTTCTTCTTCCCCATTAGGAATCTAGCTAAGGAATTTTGTGCTACTAATTTTTCAAACAGCTAAACCTTTAGACCAATACACAATACATTACAGCATTGTAAAATACTCAACAAAAATGATTGGGCTAAAATATGTACTTTCCATTCACTCAAATATGACTTGTCATACTAATTTCAATTTATAGAAAACAAATTTCAATCACATTTCATATGTGCCTTGATCTAATCCCCTCTATTGTATGCAAATTGCTCTCACACATTTTTATTGCAGTTATACGTAAACCTGGCTGGCTAGGTGTGTCCCAAGGACTGGGTTGAAAACCCCTGGTCTGGAGGGAAGGAAGGAGAGGGGCTGGAGGCCCAGTGTTGTGGAAGTTGTACAGCAGTACTACACAGCTCCCAGTGAGCACAATGGGCAAATCTGGAAAACGTTCCTGGTGTACCCCTATTCTTTTTTGAGGTAGTGGCAGGGCCTCAGGCTGGGGAAGTTGATCCTGACTACTGGAATAGGCATGCTTTTCTGAACCCCTTAAATGTTCACTGGAGTAAATAATCTGCTCTTAGAAAGAAGAGTTTGGGGGAAGGGGGGAGAGGTAATCAGTGGTAGTGCTCTCCACCAGGCTTCGTCTATTCTCTTCAAGACCATCTCTAGTCCCCTCTGATGTGTGTCTGTCTTGCTTAGATTGTAAGTTCTATTAAGCAGGGACTGTCTCCCATGTGTTATGTATAGCGCTGCGCATGCCTTGTAGTGCTATACAAATGATTATCAGAGTAGCAGTAGATCGCAGAAGATTGGGGTGATGGGGATGTTTTCTCAGCTGCCCTTCTCTAGCCCAGATTTTGGGAATTTTGTACTGCTATGTCTGAAACAGGTTTAGGTAAATGTAGGTATTTCTTGTTGGGGTGGAGGGGGGCCAGACTTTCATGTCCATGGCTCAAATAGAAGAGAAAATTGGTCCTAAAATATGACAACCCAAAGTATGAATAAAAGGATATTTTGGTCTGTGCCTGGAGCATCTCACTAACTTTCTTAGAAACCCACCTGATGCTGTAGAGAAGGATTTGGGGGCTCTCTCCAGGTTATAGGAGGAGCTCCCCGTAAGCCACAGGAGGCAGCCTAGAAAGCTTGTTGGTCGACGTCAGTAACTGAGAGTGGCAGGAAGTGTATAGGCTGATGCACCCTTGTTCCTTTACTATTAGTTATAAGGAAAGCCAATGTAGATTAAACAGAATTTACACCTTCTCAACTGTTCAAAATGGGTGTGAAGCCCGATCCTCTCTGTCTGAGAGGTTGTTCAGGTGTTGGGTTGTGCTTGGTTATTGCTAAATTTTGGGGAAAGGGGTAAAATTGGTCAGAGAAACTAATTTTGTCCAGTTTAGTGTTGAACTCTAACTTTTTTTTTCAACTGGGGCTTACATTTCGGCCCTTATTAGTCAGTGCTCAACAACTTACAGTACAGTAAATGTTGGTAGTAGCAAGACTGTCAGTGTCTTAAAAAGGGAAAGATGCTGGGGGGGAGGGGGGCCCAGAGATGGAGATCCAGGTTGGCTTATGAGAAGCTAACCTGGTCTCTGAATGGTAAAACTGGTAAGCAGGGCCAGCCCCAGAGTTCATTCAAGATGTTGGCACTCCTAGCTTTCAAAATCTATGTTTAGCTTTGAATGCCCTGGTCTTTGTTGTATCCCAAGGCAGCTGCCTAGTTTGCCTGATAGTTGGGCCGGCCCTGTTGGTAAGTATGAGTTTGGTCTACAATTCTCACTCAGGTTACCAGGGGCAGCCCGAGGGAGATGTGGGGCCACATGCAGAGAATCATTATGAGGCCTCATTTGCATAGTATTTGCCTATCCACAGGGCCTCATATGCATTAATATTTTCATAAGAACGACACCAAACACACTTATTTGGTCAGTGCTATGACAAAAAAAAAAAAAGAGAAAAAAATCGTAACTGTGAATTCAAATCATGGTATACAGGCCAGATTAGATTGTGCCAGACCTGGAAAAGCCCAAAAAAATAGCAGCATTGAACTTATCATGCCACAAGGCAAAATTAAACAGAGATGTTCCTGTAAACGTTTGTGATATCCTTGAATGTGAGTTTACAAAACATCTGAAATCAAAGACCAGCCCAGTAGCATCAAGAACACAAAACCTAAGAGGGGTTATTTTAGAACCGCTACTCGTACTTTGGAGGTTTGTAAATGGACATGATGTCAAAATCACAGAAATATCTCCAGAGGCATTTTAGAAGCCAGCTCCAGAGAGGTCCCCGGCACAAGGACATCCAAGCTATGAAGGAGGCGTGGCAGGTGTCCCTGAAGTGTACCCAGGAACTTTGATGTCATTGCCTGATCAAAGGTTATAGTTGCTCCAGGCACAAATAGGCATCAGAAAAGTACTCCTTTTGCCAGCCAAACATCTGATGGGTGTGGAGGTGGCGATACACTCATATCCTCTATATTTTCCACGCTGACAATGAACAAAGGGAATGTGGGCTCTTGCCATGCCATTGGATGTCCCCGTAAGCAAAGTAGCATGTGATAGAAGCCCCCACCCCAAAGTTTTGTATCAGGGATGTCTATGTGGACGCTGGTGAAGGCATCTGTATCAGGGATGTCTATGTTTCTAGAATCAGGTGGAAACAGACGTCCTTGGCATTTTCCGCATGTTTTGCTCTGGATGTTCTAGATTGCACTCGGATGCCCTTTCTAAAATGACACTTCACACCTTAAAGACTATCCATATTCCAGTACTCCCCACCAACACTTTACTGTTGACTCCATACAGGACACGACATAGGATCTATAGAACAAATCCATCAATCCACAGCAGCACTAACTTCCAAAACTCCCACAACAAGAAACCTACCTAGAAAATGGCAGCACAGTAAATATTGCTGTGAACTTTAGAAAATCCGTACACTTACTAGAACTGAACAAGGCAGATTATTGAAATGTTCCTGTTTTAATTTTCTCTACGTGGCCCTGGTTTTTGGCTGTGCCGGAACACCCATCCCAGGACTTCGAACTCCAGGGTCACCACTGCATCACCCATGATCCACAGCCACCAAAAGCTTGCTCCTGTAGCACTTCAAAGCTATAATAAAATTAAAAAAATTGAAAAGAGGTGGCGTAACATGTTTTTACCTGTGCAGATACTGTATGTTATCAGGCCCTGGATCTGAAGGGGAGGGCAAGGAGGAAATGGCTGCAAAGATCTTAGCTTCAAACAAAAAACCCCTGCACTTAAAAAAACCCTGCAGGACTGCAGTTGAGGAGAAGCCGCAGTTCCCGTGTCTCCTTCGAGCTCACAGCGATGGCTGTCAGCCGTGAAGGGTAGCCTGCCATGTCCTGCATTGGGCAGTTGCTGGGTGTGGAGCAGTGCAGCGGCCACCAGATATCTTCACAGGCAGGACCCCGGATACGGTCCGACTGCGACTGAGACTTGAAGGAGGCGTGGTGCTGCCAGTTGAGGCATTTGGACTTGTATTAGGTACAAGGCTGGTGTCAGACCAGCTCAGGGACATCGCTGATAATATCAGGAGGAGCGAAGGTGGTCTTGGAAGAGCATTGGGCCCTTTAAGGAGGCGGAGCCAAGACAAGGCAGGCTGCATCTTGTTTAAGTGCCATGGATCAGGCTTTGACTGCTGGGGAGGTTCACAGCTGAAGACAGTGACCCCAGAGTTCAGAGTCCGGGGGGGGGGGGGGTCAGGACATCCAAAAACCAGGGCCATGTAGAGAAAATTTTAAAAATTAAAACAAAATGGAAAGGATGGCTGCGGCTGGTGGTATGATTTGGGGAAGGCTCCCAATCAATCGGCACTGGGCAGAGATACTACATTTTGCACTGCATGAGGTTGATGTGTGGCCTCCTATTCAGCGGGGCCATGTGCCAACATGCTCACGTTGCAGGTTACCTTCTAAATGTATCCCAAATTTCCTAGGTGTTCTGATACAGTCAAATACAACAAAAGTAATTCTGATTTGTGATGGTTTTAGTATAGTTCTTTTTTAAATTTTTACTCCACTACTACTGAGCATTTGTACAGCGCTACACAGATATGTAAGAGATAGTCCCTGCTCATCAGAGCTTACAATCTAGTCAAGACAGACAACACAGAAGGTGTAGACAGGGATAAAACAAAGGGGAAATAAAAAGAAAAAGGAGATCAGGTGAGTCAAGATCCAAAAGCAGCAGCGAAGAGGTGAGTTTTCAGTCTGGATTTGAAGAGGGTTAGAGAAGGTGCCTGATGTACAGACTCCACATGGCTTCCATGGTGATTGTTGATGTTGTAGCAGCAAAGCGCAGACAAACCAATGATACCAGGAGTCTGTTCAGAAGGTCCAAATCATTTATTTGTGCACAAGTCTCAAGCAAGTCAATTTCAAAATGGCTGAGCAAAGTTTTCAAGCATTACAACAACTTTTATAGACTTTTGTTCCATTCTAGGTATAGAAAAACATTTCATTGGTCCCGGTAACCTCCCGTACCTCCCGTACCTCTTCTATTGGTCCCGGTACTGATAAGTTTATCCAATTATGTCCCTTCTGTGGGCATGACACCTGCCTGCCCCCCTTCTAGTCCCAATTACAATGGTCAGTTCATCAACTTTTTACTTTCACACTCTCAAGGTTATAGAACCAATTTGTGCATACAGAAGAGCGAGGTTCTGTAACTCATCTGTCAGCACTCCTCATTATTTCTTTGCAGATGTACTTTTTCTTATCAGTAACTTTTAAACATGTCTTTTCTGTATTTTTCCATTTCTCAGTTCTGCTTATCTAAGCTAATTCAATACTTCTACTGAGTTCTATCTTACAATAGCAGCATATTGGGGGATGTGCAATCCTATATGCCTCTCCACAGGCCTCATTACAGGTCAAGCTAGCCATGCTGGCCTGCCTATGTCAGACACCGTGGGTCACAGGCCTGCACCTGCCACATTTCCCCCTTTGATTAATCTCACCCTATTACTCAATAAGGTGTGAGAATTAAATCACTTTTTAGAAGAATCACATCATGATTGAAGGATTTCTACTAGGGCTAGCTTTGTATAAAGCCATTATTTTAGTTGCGGTCTTCCGCTCTACTGTACTTTCAATAGCACTATGAATGGAACGCATACAACATTGGATTAAACATGGTAATAAGAAGATAACAGCAACAAGGATTAGTACTAAAATAATGAAAGTCTTAAATCCTCCCAGCCAAGAGAAAAGGTTAGCAAACCAGTTAGGAAATTTCAATGCGTGCCAAGTCTGTACTGGCACATAAGCATGTCTTTGCATATCTTTAGCAATTTCTTCAACTACTTGACCTTTATCATCTATTTTCAAACAGCAATTAGTTAAATTCAGCTTACCACATACTCCTCCTTCAGCTGCTAACAAATAATCAAGTGCTAAGCGATTCTGGTATATAGCAGTGCGCATCTGAGTACTTTGTCTAGCTAAGAGCGTAAGAGCATGACTAGTTTCATTGGTTATTATTTCAACTACTGCTTGTAAGCGAATAATACGATTAATCATATAAATTGGGGTACGATAACCATACATACCATCATCATTCCAAGTGGCAGGTCCATAATACTCAATAATTCTTTCTGGTGGCCAATCATCACCCTGCCACTTTTCCCATTTGCCTATCTGTAAGGCTTCTCTTTTCTGTCTTGATGCTCTTTTGTGTCTGTGGGTAGTGTATACAGGGTATCCTAATTGTTCTCCATGTTCAGTGTTTAACAGGAAGAAAGAAGGTCTGATGGTTCCTAAGACACATGCTCCTCCCCAGTGTGGTGGAAGTTGGGCATATGCTCGGTTTCCACAGATCCAATATAGGCCAGGTGGGGCTTGCCAGGCTTGGACTTTGGCAAGGTTAGTCCATAGGCCTGCAAGTTCAGGAAATCTAGCTAATGGGTTAGGAGGTTCAGGATGTCTAATTCCTGACCACCAAGCTGTCTTTTTGGTCGTGGCATTATAGTATTTCTGGCTAAGACAGACCAGCTGTCCTACCTTTTGGGTGAACTGGGGTCCAGTTCTGGCATAGCAAAGACGTCCAACGATTGAGTGCGCTAACACCCATTCACTGGTAGTCTTGTGTAATTCAGTCTGATTGTAAATCATGGAATAATTCAATTCTTGGGCTTCCCAGGGCCATTGGTCTCCCATTTGGGTTCCGCCACAGAAATAACAATCTGTGATCTTAAGACTAGATACTACTGCTCCGGCTAATTCTAGAAACAAATTCTGTGAAGGGTGAGGGATCTCAAACTTATTTACATGCATAGCTTCATAAAAAGTATTATGAATATGATATTTAGATGACTTGTGGGCTTGAGTATTCAATCTGATATACACAATGGTCCCTGGATCTATCGCTCCTCCAGCAATGCGTAAACCAAACTTGTATCCTTGTTTCCATGCATGGGGATTATGTACACGCAAGTGTAAGGGGTTGCAAGCATCTTTCTGACATTTATCATTTGTGGTTGGCTTGGTTAGAGTAGCCATCCGCTTATCTATTTTCTCATCAGTTATACCAGTGTTCCAGGTAGCATAAAAAACACATCCCCAATACGGGCAATAGTAGTCTGCCGCTGTAGCAGTACTATACCCTGATCCTGTTTTACCTGTACACTTCCACCAATTTGTGGCACCTTCTGGACACATATACTTATGGTCATTTCGATACGCTTTCTCCCATGTACCACAGGTGGACTGACTATCTCTATTAATGGCATTACAAGCATCAAAATTCAAAACAGCAGGTTTAGTAATGTCCTTAAGTGGTGGTGTAGCAGCTAATATAGGTCCATCTGCATCCTTCCATCTTATTTCCAACGTGTAATAGGATGGATTCTGATGCGGATTATAGCATGCTTTGATTTTGCCATGAGTGCAAACATTTAGTTCAGTGGTGTTATAGATACACCGAGTTATTGTTCCCTTGCAAGTATAGTAAGAATGGTAAAGTAAAGTCTGAGTTACTTTCAGTCCAGTTCTAGTAGAAGTAATGCAAGCAGTGCATGGAGGTAAAGCATAAGTCAATTCAAAACCTCCAAAGAAGACAACCAAGGCAAAGCAAAAACAAAGATACATGTTGATGTTGATTGGAGTTCTTCTGAATCCTCAGCTTGCTGATCTTGATCACGACGGTCTATTATTCTTTGTCCCGTTTGCTAATGAAGCAATTTAACGGGTGCTGAGTGTTGATTGAAGATCCTCAAGATGTCCAGTACACATTAACCAACTTAGCAATTCAGTTGGCTTGTGAAGTCTGGCTTAGTCAATGTAGTCTCAAAGTAGTGTGTCAAATCACACACAAATTGGGTTCGTTGAAACAAAACTGTTGCTGCATGGAAAACAGCAATCCTCTTCGAAAGACTTGGCTACTGCAAAGCACTTGTGATGAAGTGTCTATGCTGCTGGTTGCCGTCTCAGAGTAACTCGCAAGGGTACATCAGGATGCTGCTCTGCTGTCCACTGCTCTGGTTCAGGATCGGCGGCGGGCTTGACTCTGCTGTGGTGGATCCAGGCGTCGATCTCGGCTACCTTTACTGCAGTTGGGGTAGACAGGATGACGGTGTACGGTCCCTTCCAATGGGGTTTCCAACGGTATCTTCTTCCAATCTTTGATCCACACCGAAGTTCCAGACTGGTAGGGATGCAAGGGTTCCGTCAAGTTGATAGGCAACTGGTCTTGGATCCACGTATGGAGAGTCTGCAGAACAAAACTAAGAGCTAGGAGTTCTTGTCTGGTTACTTCTGAACCAATCTGGGCTAAACTTCCTTTGACTCCCTGCACTATTGGTGGGGGTTTACCATACAAAACTTCAAAAGGGGAAAATCCTGTTGACTTTACAGGGGCTGAGCGTATTCTGAGTAGAGCTATGGGGAGCACTTGGGGCCATTTCAAGTGTGTCTCCTGACAAAGCTTAGACATTTGGGCTTTCAAGGTACGATTCATTCGCTCAACTTTCCCTGAACTCTGGGGTCTGTATGCAGTGTGGAGTTTCCACTGTATCTGCAAAGTTTTGCTAACTGCTGAGTAACTTGGGAGACAAATGAGGGTCCATTGTCTGACCCTATTACTGCTGGGATTCCAAATCTGGGGACAATCTCTCTCATTAAGACTTTGGTAACTTCTCGGGCTTTCTCAGTTCTGGTTGGGAATGCTTCTACCCACCCAGAGAAAGTACAAACTAATACTAATAGGTAATGGTATCCATTGGCTTTTGGCATTTCGGTAAAATCAACTTGGAGGTTGTGCATGGGGTTGACACCTCCTGACTGAACTCGGGGTGCTGTAATAAGGCCTTGCTTGGCATTATTTTTGGCACAAGTTACACATTGACGTGCTACTGAGGCTGATATGGTTGTCATCAGAGGGATGTAGAAATGTGGTCTGAGTGCTTTCTCCATAGCACTCTTCCCATAGTGGGTAGCTTCGTGGAAAGCTTTGACAAAGGATGGTCCTAACAGTTCAGGAATTACTATTCGTCCTGGAGGTTGACTGCCCTCTTCTGGTGGCAGCTCAATCCATCCGTCTTTCAATACTCCATTTTCTTTGTCACAATAGTAATCCAATTCTTTGGTGGTATATCGTGGGGTCCATAGATTCAAGGGTACTGGAAACAATGCTGCTTGCATTGGCATAGCTTGTGGGGCAATTTGTCCTGTCATAGCTGCTTGTCGTGCTGAGGCATCTGCAAATCTATTTCCTCGGGCAACTTCTCCTTTTCCTGCTTGATGTCCTCTGCAATGCATGACAGCTACACGTGTTGGGGCCCAGACTGCATCAAGTAACATCAATATCTCGGGACCATACTTGACTGATTTTCCTCCGGATGTGATGAGTCCTCTTTCTTTATAGAGAGCTCCATGGGCATGCAAGGTAGTGAAGGCATATTTGGAATCTGTATATACATTTAGCACAAGTTTTTCTCCTAACAACAATGCTCTGGTGAGTGCTATCAAATCGGCTTTTCTGGGCTGATGTGCCTGAGGCTAGAGCTGATGATTCAACTACTTCGTGTTGAGTGACGACTGCATATCCGGCACAGCGTCGTCCGTCAAGGATGAGACTGCTCCCATCAACATAATAGATCTGGTCGGGATTGTCTATGGGCACATCTGTTAAGTCAGGTCGACTAGAGAACACAGTTTCCATGACTTCGATACAGTCATGTTCTGGGAGTTCTTCACTGATGGGTATCAAGGTGGCTGGATTCAGGGCATGGCTCACTTTGAGTTGTATTTGTGGGTTTTCACATAACATGCTCTGGTACTTCAACATTCGGGAATTGGTGAGCCAATAATTCGCTTTTTGTTCCATAAGGGCAAGGACTGCATGTGGCACAGTGACTCGTATGTTCTGTCCTAGTGTGAGTTTGTCTGCTTCACTCACTAATAGCGCTGTAGCTGCAACTGCTCTCAAGCAAGGTGGCCATCCTTTGGCCACAGGGTCCAATTGTTTCGATAGGTAGGCTACAGGTCGCTCCCAATTTCCTAATTTCTGAGTCAACATGCCCAAGGCATTTCCCTGTGCTTCATGTACAAACAAGTGGAAAGGTTTGTGGACATCTGGTAGTCCAAGTGCTGGTGATGACATCAATTCTTCTTTTAACTTCTGGAAAGCTGTGTCCTGCTCAAGTCCCCACTCCAGTGGTGACTTTTCTTCTCCTTTTGTGGCTTCATACAGTGGTTTGGCAATTTGGGCAAAGTTGGGTATCCAGATTCGGCAATATCCTGCCGCTCCCAGAAAGGCTCTGACCTGCTTTCTGGTTGTTGGAGTTGGAATTCTGCATACTGCTTCTTCTTTTCTTTCTCTGCCTAATCTTCTGCTTCCTTGGGTAATACGAAAACCCAAGTATTTCACTTCTTTGTGGCATAGCTGTGCTTTGGCTCTGGAAACTTTGTATCCAGCTTCATCTAGTAACTGCAAGAGATCTTTGGTGGCTAGTATACATTCACTTTCTGATACGGCAGCTATCAACAGATCATCCACGTACTGGAGAAGCACTCTCTTCCCCGGGGCTACTGGATAGCTTGAAAGGTCTTGATTTAGTGCAGCACTAAAGATGGTAGGTGAATTCTTGAATCCTTGGGGTAATCTTGTCCAGGTGAGTTGGCCCCCTCTTCCAGAGATGGGGTCCTGCCATTCAAATGCAAACAATATTTGGCTTACAGGGGCTAATCTTATGCAAAAGAATGCATCTTTCAAATCCAGTACAGTGAAATGGGTAGCTTCAGCAGGTATCAGTCCTAGAAGAGTGTAAGGATTAGGTACAACTGGATGTATGGTTTCAGCTGCATCATTTACTCTTCTCAAATCTTGCACTGGGCGATAATCATCTGTCCCAGGTTTCTTTACTGGCAAAAGTGGAGTGTTCCATGGGGATTGACATACTTTTAGTAGGCCATATTCGAGCAATCTTTGTAGGTGGCGATGGATGCCTTCAATTGCGGCTCTTGGGAGAGGGTACTGTTTGACGTGCACTGGTGTAGCACTAGGGCTTGAGGGTTACAATCACTGGAGCTATATGCTTGGCTAGGCCTGGGGGACTGCCTTCTGCCCATACTCCAGGTGGTGCATCAATACTTTTCAAAGTTTGTTCAAAATAGGTGTCTTGGACAGAATCATCAATGTAATACCTCCATTCTTCTTCTCGGGGAACTGTCAGCAGCATTACTCCTGCTGGCTTGGCTTGGGAATTTACTGTCATTTGCATTTCTCCTTGCTCAGAGAAAGATATTTGTGCTTGAAGTTTGGCTAGCATATCTCGTCCCAGTAGTGGTACTGGACATTCGGGCATGTAAAGGAATTGATGAGTTACTTGCTGTCCTCCTAGACTGCATATTCGGTTTTGAAGAAAAGACTTTGTGGCTTTGGCACCAGTTGCTCCTATAATGGTGACTGCTTTTGTAGTGAATGGGGCTATCTTTTTGTCTATTACTGAATGCTGTGCTCCAGTATCAACCATAAAGTTCATAATTTGGTCTCCTATTTGTATTCCGACCATAGGCTCCTGGAGACCTAAAGCAAACTTGGAGCCCGGTCTGTCCTAATCCACGTCATCCTCATCATGGGCTGGTGTGGCCAATGCTTGAATGGCTCCTCCTCTCTCTCTCTGGTATTGTTCTCGATTGGCTCCTCCTCGGCCTCGGGGACGGCCTCGTCTTTCTTCTCGCCACTGATGATCGTTGTCGTCATCTTGCTGGGCGTCTTCGAGTTGCGGGCACGTATCTCTCCAATGTCCTTCCTCTCTGCAATAGGCGCATTGGTTCACGCCTAGTCTCTGGGTCCGGCCTCCGCCTTGACCCCGCCCTCTTCCTCTGCTCCTTCGACTAGGGACACCTCCCCTTTTCTTTTCAACTATGGCCGCAGCCAAAAAATCAGCTTTCTTCTTCATCTTTCTATCACATTCTCTCTGTCTTTCAGTATCACTATTCACATACACTTTATGAGCGACTTCCAATAACTGTGTTGCATTCATGCCCGCAAACCCTTCTAATTTCTGTAATTTACGTCTAATGTCTGGTTGAGACTGGTTTACAAAAGCAGAATTCACCATGCATAAACTTCCTGGTGCCTCGGGATCATAGGGAGTATACATTCTGTAGGCTTCAGTTAATCTTTCATAAAAATCTGCTGGGCTCTCATCTATCCCTTGGATAACTCCTGCAACTTTGGAAAGGTTCATAGCTTTTTGGCCCCCCCTTTTCAGGCCTTGTAAAAAGCCTTGGCGAAAACGGGCTAGGGCTGTGGATCCTTCATCTGTATTTGGATCCCATTGGGGGTCTTCATTCGGGAATTCTCTCTGAGCTGCTTCCCTACGGTCTATTATATTCTGCCCCTGTGCCGGAGCTACAGGGTTTTCTGCCATCCATTCAATAGCTGCTTTTCTAATTCTCGCTCGTTCTTCTGTAGTGAATAGGGTGGTCAGGAGCTGACGGCAATCTGGCCAAGTGGGTTGGTGAGTTTCCATAATACTAGTTACTAATTCTGTCAGCTCCTGGGGCTTACTAGTATAGGAGGCATAATGCGACCTCCAATTTAATAAATCAGTTGTAGAGAAAGGGATATACACATAAGTTAGGGGTCCCGCTACCACTTCATCATTATCATTCTTTACGGGCACTCCCGGGACTTGCTTTAAGGGAAACAGTTTGGCTGTCACAGGCGTCTTTTGGATCTAAGGGTTATTGTCGTGGCCTTTGCAGGAGTCACTTTCTTTTTCTCAACAGGTTTTTGCTTTGGGTTTCTCTCTCACTGGCGTGCTAGTGCTAGCGCTGGCTTTCTCGATTATTTGTACACTGTCCTCCTCTTCTGGGGAATTCTCTCTTTCCTCCTTCTTCTATCTCCACTTCTGACTCGTCTTTTATGTCCTCCTCTTCTCTTTCCACTAATTCTTCCTCTTTCTCTCCTCCAGGAGGGGGATCAGGGGTTGGGTCCCGCCTCGGCTCTGGCCATCTCTGGGGTTCTGGGGCAGGACGCTGGGCTACTCTTACTGGACCTGGGGTTCGGGGCTGCCTGAGGACTATCTCTGGGGAATCAGGATCTACCAAGATGGGTTTCTTCTTGGCTTTCTTATCCTGCTCTTTCATTCTAGGCTGTTCCGTTTTCTGTCTAGAATCTGTTTTAGCTAACATTATTTTGCACTCTTCCTCATAACAGCGCTGCGCCCAGGAGGGTGGATCTTCACAAATACTTAACCAGGAATCTATATAGGGGTACTGATCGGGGTGCGCTACCCGCACTCTACGGTGTATTGACTGAATAATCTCTACAGTGAACGTTCCCTCTCGGGGCCAGATGGGGTCTAGATCGGGCCACTCCCTAGTACACAAAATCTGCAAACGGGCTTGCTGTCATTTTAAATACCATCATCTCCTGAATATCCCTCTTTAAAATGTGCGATCATACATTCTAATGGAGTGTTTCTAGTAGACCCCACCCCTCCCATTTCGATGTGTGCGCGCAACAACAGACAGAAGGGAAAAGGAGGGCGGACCGTGGGTAAGGGGTCCTCATGGCCCTGGAAACGTATAGGGAATACAAATAACAAGACAAGACGACAATCGCTTCCCCCTTTTTGCGACCTGAACGCGGTCGCCCGGTCAGGAAATGCGCTAATCAGGGTCCGCCTTCACTTGGTCCGTGCTGCCAGACCTCTCATTCACACTTCGTTCACACAATCATGCTAGCAACGTATCCCAGAATGCATTCGTTTCTATCTGTTCTGACTAGTCTTTTTCCCAATTACAAAAAGGATGAGGGTTTCCCCCAGCGAATTCCCATGCCGGGTTACTCGGCTCCTCCTTGAGAGTTTGATCATGCTCTCTTACCAATTCCCAATATCTCGAGATTACAAATTCCAAATTCCAATGGCAGTACTGCTCTTTCTATTTCTGTCTAGACCCAAATCAAACTATACTCACCGGATCCGGTCCTCAAACTTCCCAAGCAGGCGCATGAGTTGGACCTCGGACTCCCCTCACTCGGTTCGAGGCGTTGGCTCCAACCGGGCCCGGCACCCGCCGAGGTCCGCCAGCTCCCTCCGATACAAGGACCGGTGGCGCCAGGGAGCAGCCCTCGTCGGAAGGGCGCGATCCCGGCAGGACCAAGCCTATAGAGGCAGAAAGTTCGTGGTATATTGCCCTATATACACTTTGATTCCACAACTTCCCGGCCAACGCACCAAGGAATATGTAGCAGCAAAGCGCAGACAAACCAATGATACCAGGAGTCTGTTCAGAAGGTCCAAATCATTTATTTGTGCACAAGTCTCAAGCAAGTCAATTTCAAAATGGCTGAGCAAAGTTTTTCACAAGCATTACAACAACTTTTATAGACTTTTGTTCCATTCTAGGTATAGAAAAACATTTCATTGGTCCCGGTAACCTCCCGTACCTCCCGTACCTCTTCTATTGGTCCCGGTACTGATAAGTTTATCCAATTATGTCCCTTCTGTGGGCATGACACCTGCCTGCCCCCCTTCTAGTCCCAATTACAATGGTCAGTTCATCAACTTGTTACTTTCACACTCTCAAGGTTATAGAACCAATTTGTGCATACAGAAGAGCGAGGTTCTGTAACTCATCTGTCAGCACTCCTCATTATTTCTTTGCAGATGTACTTTTTCTTATCAGTAACTTTTAAACATGTCTTTTCTGTATTTTTCCATTTCTCAGTTCTGCAGTTCTGCTTATCTAAGCTAATTCAATACTTCTACTGAGTTCTATCTTACAATAGCAGCATATTGGGGGATGTGCAATCCTATATGCCTCTCCACAGGCCTCATTTACAGGTCAAGCTAGCCATGCTGGCCTGCCTATGTCAGACACCGTGGGTCACAGGCCTGCACCTGCCACAATGTCATAATACAAATCTGTATAATGTTCTGTTATCAAAGACTATTTTTCCTCCTCATGAGGTGATTAATGCTGTAATGCACACTTTGCAATTTTGCCTGTCTCTGGAAATTTTCAGTAAAAATAAATGATTCAAGAGAAAAAAAAAGAGAGATGAGTGATCAAAATGATGATGAAGATGGAACAATTTTCCTGTGAGGAAAGGCCAAAGACGTTAAGGCTTTTCAGCTTGAAGAAGAGGCAGCCGAGGAGAGATATCAGAGTTCAATAAACTCCTGAGTGGAGTGGAACCGATAAATACAAGTTGAATATTTACTCTTTCAAAAAGTACAAAGACAAGGGGAGGCACCATAAAATTACTAAATAGTACATTTAAAACAAATCTGAGAAAATGTTGTTCATTCAACCAGGGCCGGATTTACCTATACGCCCATTACGCTGTGGCGTAGGGCCCACAGCTGGCAAGGGCCCACAAAAATCGAACAAATTAGCTTTTTTTAAAAATAAAATTTTAAAAAAAAAAACTGCTGGCTGCCGCCGCGGGGTCCCCTCTGCTGCCGTGGCAGCTTGGACTGACCCGCGGGGCCCCCTCTGCAAGCTGAATCAATCGGTCCGTCCGTCCCTCCCTCCGTGCAGGTTTTGAGAGGCGCGAAGGGAGAGTGTCTCCCTCGCGTCTCTGTTAAGCCCGCAGGGGCTGATGGGAAATTTCCCATCAGCCCCTGCGGGCTTAACAGAGACGCGAGGGAGACACTCTCCCTTCGCGCCTCTCAAAGCCTGCACGGAGGGAGGGACGGACGGACGGATCGATTGATTCAGCTTGCAGAGGGGGCCCCGCGGGTCAGTCCAAGCTGCCACGGCAGCAGAGGGGACCCCGCGGCGGCAGCCAGCAGTTTTTTTTAAATTAAATTTTACTTTAGGCCGATGGGGGGGGGGTAGGACTGGTAATGGGCTATTGGGGGTGCTGGGCTGGAAATGGGCTGGGGGGTTAAGGCTGGAGGTGGGCTGATGGGGTTAGGACTGGTAATGGGCTGTGGGCTGTTGGGGGGGTTAGAACTGGTAATGGGCTATGGGGGGGTTAAGACTGGTAATGGGCTGTGGCTGATGGGGGCTGTCTGGTAATGGGCTATGGGGGGGCTAGGACTGGAAATGGGCTGGGGGGGTTAAGACTGGAGGTGGGATGATGGGGTTAGGACTGGTAATGGGCTGTGGGCTGTTGGGGAGGGTTAGAACTGGTAATGGGCTTTGGGGGGGGTTAAGACTGGTAATGGGCTGTGGGCTAATGGGGGCTGTCTGGTAATGGGCTGATGGGTGGCTAGGACTGGAAATGGGCTGATGCAGGGACTAGAAGGGAATGGATGCTGGGTGAGGCTGGAACTAGAAGGGAGCTGATGTTGGGGGAGGATTAGAATGGGATGGGGCTGGAAGAGTAAAATGGAGAAGGGAAAAATATTTTGTGTGGGAGGGATAAAAAATCTACAATTGGCCGGGTATTGGGAGAGTAAGTGGGGATTGAGGATGGAGGGGTAAAATTTGAGTGGATGAAATAGGAATGAGGAAAGAGCAAAAGGAGAAAGATTAGTATGTTAAAGTAGATGTAGAGAGAGAATGGAAAAAAACTAGAAGAGAGAAGAAAGGACAAATGGATAGCAGACAATGGAGAGTTAGCAGAAGACACGAAGAAACCAGAAGAAAGTGGCTGGAGCAATTGCAGCTGAAAAAAATGCACAAAAGGTAGAAAAATATCTCTTTATTTTGAATTTATTAATTGGAATATGTCAGCTCTGGTAAATGTGCATCATTAACTCTGCGCTTTGTTTAGTACAAGAGCAAATTAATGTATAGTTTTATTTCTACAGTGTTGTACATTCCAAGTTTGGCTTTTTGGGATTCCCAGTTTAATTATTGTCTTCCTGTTTCTAAATTGTGATTACTTGTTTGGTGATGGTCTATGTTCTGCATGTGTAACTGAGCTGAGGTGTTCTGTTTATATAATTCCTATTTGACATTGCCACTTGTTCTCTTTCCCCAGTAGGTCATGTATTGTTGTTCTCTGAAATGTATTGGTTTAATATTTGCAGTGTTGCCTTTTGATTGGTAGAGTATGGTGCTTTGTGAGTCCTGGTAGTGCTGTTAGGATACGGCGGGTTTGCTAATGGGTTCTAAATGGGCAGTGTTTGTAGTAGTTCCTAATGTGTCTGGCAGTTGGCACTGGATTATAGTAATGTAGAAATCTTTTAGTCTTTCTTTATCCATACACTCATTAAGAGGCACGTTTACTAAAAGTTAGTATATGGTAACATTATGCAAATATTTATGCAAATGAGGTCCCTTATGCAAATGAGGCCCCGCACCCCCCTTGGGCCGCCCCTGCTGGGGGCCCACAATTTTTGTTGGCGTAAGGCCTCACTCAAGGTAAATCCGGCCCTGCATTCAACACATAATTAAGTTCTGGAATTCATTGCCAGATGATGTGGTAAATGTTGTTGGCAGAGCAGAGTCTGAAAAAGATTTGGACAAGATCTCTAGGGGTAAGCAGCATGGAGTCTTCCTACTTTTTGGGAACCTGCTAGGTACTTGTGACCTGGATTGGCCATGGTTGGAAACAGGATACTGAGCTTGATGGACCTTGGGCATCTCTTATGTTCTAATGCAACTCCTTTCAATACCAATACCTAAATGGAATAAACAGGATTTATTTGAAACATCTACTATTTTGGATCTTAGATTTAGCTCATGGTCTTATTTATTTATTTTATTGCTTTTATATACCGCGCTCTTTAAAATCAGTGCGGTTTACAGATAACATTTATGCATCTCAGAGTGTCTGTTATGCACTTACAGTGAACGGGAGATACAACTTGGATTTCAATCTAGGGGAACTATTTACAGTATCTACAACTATGTACATTATAGCTATGAGTTGTCTTGTAGCTTATCATTGTTTAGCTGGGTGTAAGGTGGCTAAGGTTGGGCTGTGAGTAGTGTAGGAGAAAGAGGTGGTGTTTTAGTGCTTTTCTGAATTGAGCAAGTTAATTGCGAAGTTAATTCTGAATTGCACCTGTATGTCACTTCCCATTGATATTGCAAGGCAAGTTACATACAGTCGCAGTAAGTATTTTCCTATCGCTAGAAGGCTTACAATCTAAGGTGCCCCTTTACTAAACTGTATTAAGCAGTCAACATGAATTTTCACACGTAGTAGCTTCCTGCTCAGGTCCACAGGGTCATAACAGTTACCACATGCTGATTTGCACACTAACTGCCACTTATATGTTAGGGTGCTGAATGGGTGGGATAGGAGTGGAGAGTGAGCAGGGGGGAGGGGGACATATCGCACGCTGTCGATGTCATCATTAGCATGCGTGAATAGTGTTAAGTGCATCCGCAGCAATGGAACCATGCATTAGGATACTCATCTACAAGTAAACTGTTGGCAACATTCTGGTCATACCCGAGAGTTACCACAGTGGCTTCACACATTAGTTGTTACGCTAAGGGTGCGTTAAGTGCAAAAACATAGTGCAATTTAGTAAAAGAGCCTCTAAGTTTTTAAGTAGACAATGGAAGGTTAAGGCACTTACCCAAGATCCCAAGGAGCAGGAGTGGGATCCGAGCCCCCACTACCATCATGAGCTCTGTCCTAAAGCCAGCTGATAGATAATTGCCGCTCTAGAACATTTGAAAGCTCCTGCGCGCATACAGGGGGGTGATCTTATAAAGGGCCCATAGAATGTACTAAACTACCCGTGGAATTAAGGGCAGAAAGGAGCTGTTGCCTTTTTACAAACTAGAAAAAAGGCTTTTACTCTGTTTTAATGTGAGAAAAACCCCCACATGAAATTATCCTAAATGTACAGTGGAAAGTGTACGTGCATTTAAGGAGGAAATTTGTACAAAGAATTTCAATGTTGTTCTAAGGAAGGCAATGAAATAAGAAAGTTATGTTATAGTGCATTTTAGTTATATTTTATGATCTCAATATTTTTTAAGCTGCCTTGAAACCTGTAGCAGGAAAGAGGTAGGATGTAAGGATTGTTTTAAACTAAACTAGATGTGGCATGCCTATTTGATAAAAGCTCATGGTGCTGCTCATAGAATGGATTTAAATATGAATATGGACCTCTGAAGTATTATTGCTGAGCACCAGATGATCTCTATCAACTATCCCAACACAGTTAAGTTCAAAACAATACTGTGACATATATTTCAATGTTTGATAGTGTCATGAATTGTTGGACCGGATTTCTGAACTATCTATATGACATGTGAGAGTATGGACTATTTTAATCTATGGAATTTGTGATTTGAGCTTATATAGCCTGAAACATTTTTTGGAAGTTATTTTGAGAGGAACTATCCTCAAGTTTTGTTAATGTGGAAGCTCTGGTCAGCTCTTATATATATGGATCGATGATGAGATGAGTCACGGCCTGGCTCAAGAGCCTGGGTTGTCCTTGGCTTTGTTTGCCTGATGCCATATGACTCATTGGTTTTGAGGTCCAATGAGCATAATTGGTTTATGGGGGGGAGGGGGGTGGAGAAGGGAGAGGAGTTCTGTTTGGTTTGCATATTTCCTCTCACCTTAAGACATGTGACGTGGCATTTTAGAAAAGGCACCTGAGTGGAGTCTGGGACGTCCAGGGCAGAACATAAAGAAAAACATTGTCCATTTATCAATTTGATTTTGGAAACATGGATGTCTGTGCCATCATCCATATAGATGGCCCCACTATGCAACCATGGGGCAGGGACATCATACAAGGACATCCAGCAGCATGAAAATATGAGTCCCTGTTCCTCATCAGTGTTTGCTGACAAATTGTAAACTAAAGGGATAAGAATGAAACTCCTTGACCACTCCCTCCAGACATTTGCCTGACAAAACAAGCACTTCTTAGATGCCTAGTCATGCCTGAAGAAAGTGTAACCTTGGACGCAACTCGGGATGTCCAGGACATTTCTGAAATCAGGTGAAGATGTCCAAGTTCTTGGGACCGCCCTGACCATGCCTCAAGCACACCCCTGTTCCGATTCAGACATCCTCAAGCTCGGGACATTCACAGACTCTGCTTCTAAAATGGCTCCAGGGATGTCTCTCTGCTTTGAATGCTTTTATGCCCATTTTCAGACACCCAAAGAACAAAGAGAGATTATAAAATAACCTCTGTAATTTTCTGATTATTTTATGAAAGGAGCATTGGTGACTATGTGCCTTGATAAAAGAGGTATCCAGAATCAGTCCTAATAGCACGCAGATCCTAAATCTGCTCCAAAGCTATAAATTTGTGCCTGTATTTATGCATGAACTACAAATGGACATTGCATTTCTGCTCTGCCCAAACCACACCCCTCAGAATACCTAAGTCCAGTGCGCATGTCATTATGTGTTATTCCTTTTCAACATGCATAAGCGACAGCACAATTTGATAAAAAGTCATTTTCCATAGTTAAATGGATGCTACAGATGGAAAATGCTATATAAGATTATTCCCACCCAATACTTTTCAGAAATATGCTAAGGGACATGTTTACTAAAGCACTACCCGGTAGTGCGGGGTTTAGCATGCACTTTAGTAGCCATGCTAAAAAGTAGCAGGGGACCATGCGCCAGAAACAGTACACTACATTGGCAGCATAGGTCGGGGTGGTGTGTCTGGGCAAGAAGAGGTGCTCCTGCCATGGCGCAGCTAGCCCGGATATTTGTAGCTCATACTATCTGCACTCAGCCCAAATAGCACAAGCACAACTAACACCAGCTCACTGAGTGGCATCGGCTGCACCCACAGCCATTTTGCTGCACTGAAACATGGTAACTGCAGGGATACCCCATGCTGATAACACGGCCCAAATGCACATTACCAGTGTGGAGCTTAGTAAACATGCCCACAGAGATCAGAAGCAGATTTTATCGCTTAAGAGACCATAAACGCATGTAATAAAAAGTCTTTTTTTTTTCTTCTAGGTGAATATTTCACATCATGAATGAGGAAGCCAAGAGCACTGTGCCAATGTCAGGGTCAGAAGGTAATGTTCAACCATTACTGGACAAAGCCCAGCCAGCAGGTATACTATAGTGATTTAGAAATTCAGATCTTTTCGTTTTTATTCAAATTCTGTGCCTATGGGAAAAAGATCTTAATGAAATATGCCTAAATAGTGGCAGAATCCAAAGTAACATCACACGATTTAGAAAGGAAAAAGGACGGTTACTTTAGATTTCAAAACCATGTTGCCAAACTAATCATACCCTGTATTTAGCTCAGGCCTTTCTAGTGAAAGATACCTACTGCACTTAAATGTATTCCCCGTCAGCAGAATAGCTGAGGCAGGTTGACCTGCCCAAGGCCTCTAGGAGCATCGATGAAATCTGAGCCCAGATTTCCCATCTGCTGCTCTTCCATGATGATGCGCTTTTGTCCATGTTATTCTATTTTAACTAATAGAAAGTAGATGCAAGGATCATAACGTTTATGTTTATTGGTTTGATATACTGCCATTCAAATAATAGCATAGCGGTTTACAAAAACAGAATGTACAGAAAAGGCCCACTAGGTCGGGAAAGGAAAAGAAGTTACAATGTATGACAGGAAAGCACTCAAGACACTTAAATACACATAATCAAGGAGAAAAGGAGTGAGAAAAAGGAGGAAAAGAGTAGTTACTCACCTGTAACAGGTGTTCTCCAGGAGCAGCAGGAATCAGTCCTCACATATGGGTGTCATCGGCGCCGATGAAGCCCCAGCGGAGCAGTTCCCCAGCTTTCTATGAAAGCCTTTGGGAACGCAGGCACGCATGCGCAGTTCCCTTCCCGCCTAAAGGTGCCATCTTACCTCAGTCAAATGACATAGCTAAGAACAGCACACAAAAATGAAAAATAAAGTATGTACAACTGCAACTCCCAGGGGAGGAGGGAGGGTTGTGAGGACTGATTCCTGCTGCTCCTGGAGAACACCTGTTACAGGTGAGTAACTACTCTTTCTCCAGGACCAAGCAGGAAGTCAGTCCTCACATATGGGTGACTCCCAAGCTCTGGGCTACCGAGGAACCCAGGCTGAACAAGAGAACTCCCTCTAGTCTCAGCAGCAAAGAAAGGCTTTCCAAGGACACAACCTCCACCGGTAGCCCCACAGAGGGCAGGAGTTGCCTAAACCTCAAGAGAATCCGGAGTACTGCTTGGCCAAAAGCACTGTCCCTACGGGACTCCCTCTCCAGGCAGTAATGGGCCGCAAAAGTCTGGCTTGAAGACCAAATTGCAGCCCTGCAGATGTCTACCAAGGGCACAGAGCGGAGATGAGCCACTGAGTCAGCCATTGCCCTGACACGATGGGCCGTGACCCTACCCTGCAAAGGAAGGTCAGCCGCCTTGTAAGCCCAGGTGATATAGTCAGCCACCCAGATGGACAAGGTACGCTTGGACACAGCCAACCCCAACTTATTGGGGTCAAAGGATACGAAGAGCTGAGTAGCCCTTCTATGCCCCTGCGTATGGTCAAGGTAGAAGGATAAGGCCCTCCTACAGTCCAGGGTATGCAGGACTGCTTCAGCCTGGCTTGCATGAGGCCTAGGGAAGAATGTTGGAAGAACCACCTCCTGGTTGAGGTGGAAAGAGGAGACAACCTTAGGGAGGAACTTTGGATGAGTCCTAAGGACTACCCTGTTCCTATAAATCCTGGTGTAAGGCCTATCACAGACCAGGGCCTGAAGCTCACTCACTCGCCTAGCCGAGGTATGGGCTATCAGGAAGAGTGTCTTCCAGGAGAGGAAGCGTAGTGGACAAGTAGCCATCGGCTCAAAAGGTGGGCGAGTCAGTTGCTGCAAGACCACATTCAGCTCCCACTCAGGAGCAGGAGGACGGATTGGAGGCTTGAGCAAAAGCAAGCCCCTGAGAAAGCGGGACACCAAGGGGTGACCTGACAGAGAATGTCCCTCCACCAGTGAGTGGTGAGCTGCCAGAGCTGAGAGGTGGACCCAAACAGAATTGGATTTAAGTCCCTGATTTGATAAGTGCAGTAAGTACTGAAGCACTACTGGCACAGTACAAGAGAAAGGGTCCTCTGTACGTAGCTGAAACCACACAGAAAACCTTTTCCATTTGAGAGCATAGGTTTTCCTAGTGGACTGTTTCCTAGAGGCTAGGACAACCTCCTCAACTTCCTGAGGTAGGCCCCAGGGAGCCAAAACTACCCTTGCAGCCTCCAGGCCATCAAATTGAGAGCTTTGAGATTGGGGTGCAGAAGGGAACCTTGCTCCTGTGAGAGAAGGTCGGGTTGCACCCCCAGAGGCAGTGGAGGATCCACCGCCAGTTGAAGCAGAAGAGGAAACCAAGGCTGCCTCGGCCACCTGGGAGCCACCAGCAGGACCGAGGCCTTGTCCTGAAGAATCTTGAAGAGAGTTCGGGCCACCAAGGGCGTGGGAGGAAACGCATAGAGGAGGCCCTGAGACCAAGACATCAGAAAAGCATCCACTGCTATCCACAGAGGATGAGGTTGCCTGGAGCAGAACTTTGGCAGTTGCTTGTTCGTTGGGCTGGCAAAGAGATCTATCAAAGGGAGACCCCATTTCAGGAAGATCCTCTGAACTACTGAAGGATGTAGTTGTCACTCGTGGGGCTGCAGTATTCTGCTTAATCTGTCCGCCAGGTAGTTGTCCTGGCCTGGAAGGTACACAGCCCTGAGGAGCATGCTGTGCTTGAGGGCAAAAGAACAAAGGTCCTGAGCCTCCTGGCAAAGGATCCTGGACGCAGTTCCGCCCTGTTTGTTCACATAAAACATGGCAACTTGGTTGTCTGTCTGAATCAGGAGAGACTGGTGAGCCAGGGTAGGAGTGAAAGCTCTGAGTGCTAATCGAATAGCCCTGAGCTTGAGGAGATTGATCTGCTGTGCAGCCTCCCAGGGAGACCAGAGGCCCTGGGTGCACTTGCCCAGACAATGAGCTCCCCAGCCTTGCAGTGAGGCATCTGTTGTTAGCACTACTGTGTACCCTGGAATCTGAAAAGGCACCCCTTTCAGCAGATTGGGTGGGTGTAACCACCAGTTGAGGGAGTGCAGAAATGGTCTGGACACCCTTATTCTGTCTCTGAGGCTGCCTGTGGCCTGTGACCACTGAGCCCGAAGGCACCCCTGTGCAGGCCTCATATGGAGCCTGGCATCGGGGGTCACATGCACTGTCGAAGCCATGTGGCCTAGAAGCCTCAGGCAGAGTCTGGCGGAGACCAGGGACCTGCAGAGAAACTGATTTGCCAAGGCCATCAACCTTTGGGCTCTGTCTTCTGGCAAGAATGCCTTTGCCAGGAGAGAGTCCAACCTTGCTCCTATGAACTCCAAGTTCTGAGAGGGGAGCAAAGTGGACTTTGCGAAGTTTATGACAAACCCCAGGCGTTGTAGAAGAGCAATAGTCCTGAGGGTGGCTTGATTGGCTTCCTGACATGTCTGACCCCTGATGAGCCAGTCGTCTAGACAGGGGAAGACAAAGATTCCCTGATTTCTCAGGTAGGCCACCACCACCGCTAAGCACTTTGTAAAGACTCTGGGGGCGGAGGTGAGGCCGAAAGGCAGCACTCTGTACTGATAATGGTTTCCTCCCACAATGAACCTGAGGTACTTTCTGTGGTCTGGATGAATGAGGATGTGAGTGTACGCATCCTTTAGATCTAAGGAGCATAGCCAATCTCCCTGCTGGAGGTAGGGCAGAAGGGTTCCAAGAGTAAGCATCTTGAACTTTTCCTTCACTAGGAACTTGTTGAGGTTCCTGAGGTCCAGAATGGGTCGAAGGCCACTGGTTCTTTTGGGCACCAGGAAATACCTGGAGTTGAATCCGTGACCTTGCAAGTGGGGAGGCACAGGCTCCACCGCCCTGTCCACCAACAGACCCTGAAGCTCCTGAAGGAGAAGGTCTGTGTGCAGGGGAGGCCTGTGAGGCTCCCCTGGAAAGTATAGAGAAGGCAGTTGGTGAAAATGGAGGGCATAGCCCTTGTGGACTATCTCCAGCACCCAACTGTCCCCGGTGATAAGGGGCCACTGGTGGGCAAAGAGGGCGAGACGACCTCCTGTGCAGGGTTGGGAGAGCAGTGGAGGAGAGGCTACACTCAAGGAGTCAAAAGCCCCCACCCTGCTGAGTGGTAGCAGGGGCCTGAGGCTTGGGGGTCCTCTGCCTACGGGGCACATTACCCTGCCCCTTGGCTTGCTGACCCTGGGGGGCAGCTTGGGCAGTCTGATATTGCGGGTACTGTTTGTAGGCAGTGTCCTTCCTCGGGTAAAAGGGCTTTTTACCCAAGCCCTTCTTTTTATGAGAAGGGGCAGAGGTCTTCCTCGACAGCCTTGTCCGTGTGAGGTGCTCAGTCTCGAGCTGAGCGGCCTTCTCGGTCATGGGCTTGCCAAAAAGGTTTTCACCTCGGCAAGGGACATCAAGGGAGATCGACCAAGTTGTCCTGAACCCATGGCTCGAGGTCCGATGACTGCAGCCATGCCTGGCGTCGAGCCGCGATGCTGGTTGCCACAACTCGGGCCGAAGCCTCGAAGCCATTGTAGGCGGCGCGGGACATGAACTTCGAGCAGTCACGAATCCCCGAGGACAAGGACTTAAATCTCTGCAAGGGTTCCCCAGAGAGAACAGCAGAGAACCCGGCCAACTCCTTGGCCAGATCCCGCAAGTACATGCCCATGTACAGCTGGTAGGACTGGACACGGCAAGCAAGCATCGAGCCCTGGAAGCACTTTCTACCGACGCCATCGAGGTTTCGAGCCTCCCTACCAGGAGGCACCGCGGAGTGCATCTTCTGGCTCTTCAGACGATGCATGGCCGATTCCACAACCATGGAATGGTGTGGTAGTTGTGCCTTATGAAAACCAGGGCTCTTCCAGAGTCGATAGATGGAATCGACCCGCTTGCTAACAACCGGCGCCGAGGCTGGTGCCTCCCACATACAGAAGAGGAGCCGTTCCAGCATCGGAGGAACCGGGACAGTAAAGGCCTCCTTCGGAGGAGAGTCATACTGTAGCGCCTCGAGCTCTTCAGCTCGAGGCTCTTCCTCGGGGTCCGCCGGAATAGCCAAGGCAGTGGCCATATCCCGGATGAACTCCGAGAACCGGGTGTCCTCCGGGGGGGATCTACTCTGGGGTTCAGACTGCGATGAGTCCGAAGGGACACACCGAGTCTTGAAGGTATCAGGAGACTCCTCGTACTCCGTCTCCCAAGCCGACTCATCCGAGGAAGAGTCGGGGTCCGACCCCGCGGGGCCCTGCAGCACCCGCCCCGACGCCGGAAGCACCGACGTCGATGCCCTCGGTCCTGAACGGGAGGTCGAGGGAGACCGCGACCGAGGTCGACTCCGAGCCACGATGGACTTGAGTATTGGCTCGGTCTCTGGGGTCGACTTCGACGTCGATGTCCCGGTGGTCGGGGCAGATGCGCCAGACAGGCTGGCCATCAGTGCCTGCTGCTGCTCCATGAAGGCAGACAATCTGCTCTCCAAGGCTGTCATCCTGAGACCCAGATCGGGAGACACAGCAGCCACCGACTCGGGCCCTGGCAGCTCCGGGCCCGACGTCGGCTCCCTGGGAGGAGAGTCCACGAGGACTACGGGGCTTACGTGTCCAGCAGACTCCGGCTCCACACGAGGAACTTTGGCAGGCTTCTCCGGTTCCACGGGCCTGGGGCGACGGTCTTAGACCTGGCCCTCGAGGAGCCAGGGACATCCTCCAACGAGGCCCTCGCGAGCCGCTTCTTCCTCTTGCATTCCCGGTCGGGGGACCCCCTGTCCGAGGAGCTTCGACGGCGCTCGGGATCGGAATCCCGAGATGTCGAGGCCTCAGACGAGGTCCGGGCCCGGCCGGAGGCTGAGTCTGAGAAAAGCCTTTCCTTTTGCTGCTGGCGACTTCGTAGTGCCTTGGAAGACATCTTTCCACAGGCCCCACACGACTTAGGATCTTGGTCGGGGCCGAGGCACCGAAGGCAGCAGTCGTGTGTGTCGGTGAGAGACATTAGTTTCTTACACCGATCACACTTCTTAAAACCGCTGGAAGCCATCGGGGAAATAAAGAGTCCCCGCGAGGTCAAAGGACCGGCCTTCCAGGGAAAAATGGAAAAAAGGGCGCGAACGCCAGCCACGAAGGGCAAAAACCGAAAAAGAAGAATCGGGCTCGATATCGGTGTACCGAACCCGGCGGGAGGGGAACCAGCGTCGAACCGGGAGAAAAAATAGCAGAAGTCGCTGAAAAATCTAATTTTAACCGGGAAAACTGGACACACGTCCGGTGGGTTTCACGGAAAAAAAGAGACTGAGGTAAGATGGCACCTTTAGGCGGGAAGGGAACTGCGCATGCGTGCCTGCATTCCCAAAGGCTTTCATAGAAAGCTGGGGAAATGCTCTGCTGGGGCTTCATCGGCGCCGATGACACCCATATGTGAGGACTGACTTACTGCTTGGTCCTGGAGAAAGGAAAGTTTCACACAAAGGGGGAAGGTAGGTCAAAAGCAGAGGAAAAAAGGTGAGTCTTCAAATCTTTCTTAAAGGTGGGATAGTGCTGTTCGAGTCGGAGAGAAGTGGGTAGAGAGTTCCAGAGGGTAGGACCGATAAAAAAGAAAGCAGAGGAGAATGTAGATTGTAAGCGAGCGCGTGATGGAGAGGGGAGGTGAAGGCGGTTGATGTGTAGTGATCGGAGTGAACGAGTGGGAGTATGAAACTGAAGTAAATCTGCCAGGTAATGAGGGGTGCGTTTGTGCAAGACTTGATGGGCCAGCGTGACAATCTTATAGCAAATGCAAAATTGAATGGGAAGCTAATGAAGGTGGAGGAAGAGGGGAGTGAGGTGATCTCGGAGCGAGGAGTGAAAGATAAGTCATGCAGCGGTGTTTTAATATAATATAATGAGATGACGTTTGCAGAAGATAGGAATGTTGCTACACGAAGCCAAATAAACTCTTATCTCAAGGTATTCTTTATGAAAAAGTGAGATATTGTCATGTATTTTAAAAAAAGATTTTCTTGTTCCAGCAATGGGGTCAGCTGTTTATCTACATCCACCACCTTATCAGCTAGAACAAACTACTACTTTACCTGCAGTACAGGCCCAGCCAGCCGGTGAGCACCAGCACATATATTCCTAGTGAATACTATCAAAATAAAAATAAAAAAACAATTCAAGGATATTGCAATTAAACAGAAAAATCTTACTGATCTACAAATTACTCAGTAATTATAAATTTATCAACATAATCTTAAATGAAAAGTCCTATCCAAAAATTGGAAAAATAAAACCCACAATAAAATGTGGTTGCATTTTGTTTTAGGAGGCTTTTTCATCATATTTCATCACAGGTACACTACCAAAAAACTGCCTCCAGTTTTGCAACTGATTCCTATAGATTTTGGGGTGCTGAATCCAGGAAAAATAGCCAAAATGTTCCATCACGTCATGTTTTCTTGCAAAATTAGATTTCTTACCCATATAAGGAATGTTCACATAATTTCTTTTTTTAGCCGACTGCAGTTTATTTTCTTGGCCCAAAATAGAGGTTGTAATGGTTAACTAACTAGAAACACTCCCTCATGATATTTTAGAGTGTTTTGTATTCATTTTATACATTAACAGGACAATTGGGAGGCGGGGGGCTAAATCCAGTACTCGCGCTGGCGCATGTTCTTTCCTGTTCGCCTCGCCTCGTTCGCTCGCTCAAACACGGTGGTTGCGACATGAACGTTCCTGTCAAATTTCAGTTTCTTGCAAGTTCATTATTACCTTTTGTTTGCTCAGCCGTAATCCAGCTTTATTCCAAAGTGGTTCACTACAGTTGTAGTTTGCAGTGCTGTGTATTTGTGATGGCTCACAGAGCCAGAGGTTGCGTCAACTCTCCGGACAGCTTTTGTTTTATTTGTGGGGAATATACCGTGAAAAAGCGGCAGAGGAACATTTCTGCATTTATTAAAAAAGTATATTTCGCCTATTTCGGTTTGAAGTTAGGCGATCAAGACAAACCGTGGGCTCCTCACAAAGTGTGCAAGACATGTGAGGAAGATCTACGCTTATGGATGAAAGGTAAAAAACAAGCATTTCGTTTCGGAATACCTATGATGTGGCGGCGTGAACAAAGAGACCACAGCAGTGACTGCTATTTTTGCTCTTGCATTGTGAAGGGATACAACTTAAAAAATAAGAACGTAATAAGTTACCCCAACCTTCCCTCAGCAATTAGGTCTATGCCTCATAGCAACGAAGTACCTGTGCCTGAACCACCAAAATCTTTGGATCATATTTGTGTGGACAGTTCTGATCATGATGAGACTCATCAGATGGCTTTTCCCGATGAGTCCAATACTTCCGAGTTTGAAACTGAACCAGATCCGAAACCTGAACTTTTCTCTCAAGCTGAATTGAATGATTTAGTCCGGGATTTAGGACTCCCAAAAGATGCTGCCCAACTGCTAGGTTCTCGGCTTAAACAGAAAAATCTATTGTCACCAGGAACAACTTTTTATTGGTACCGCAACCGCGAGACACAATTTTTGAAGTATTTCAGCAAAGAGGAAGATTTGGTATTTTGCAACGATATATACGGAGTGATGGAAAAGTTTAAACACAAGTATGATCCTGCTGAATGGCGGCTGTTCATTGATTCGTCAAAAGACAGCATAAAAGGTGTTCTTCTTCATAATGGCAACACATTCGCTTCAGTTCCTATTGCTCACTCTGTTATTCTCCAAGAAAAATACGAGAATTTGGCCCGGATTCTTCAGAAGATTCGTTATGATGAGCATAAGTGGATGATTTGTGGAGACTTTAAAATTCTATCCATGCTATTAGGGCAGCAATCCGGTTTCACCAAATATCCCTGCTTCCTTTGCTTGTGGGATAGCCGGGCCCGCGACCTACACTGGGGGAAAAAAGACTGGCCAATTCAGGAGTATTTGCGACCCGGTGAGAAAAATGTTCTTCATGAGAGCTTGGTACCTCGTGATAAAATTCTATTACCACCTCTCCACATTAAGTTGGGTCTCATTAAGCAATTCATCAAGTCCCTTCCAAAAGATGGTGAGTGCTTTCGGTACCTTTGCTCAAAGTTCCCCCGACTTTCTGAAGCAAAGCTAAAGGAAGGAGTGTTTGTTGGCCCTGATATAAGGAAACTCATTTCAGATGGAGCATTCGCTGAAACGATGTCTGAGAAGGAAAAAGAAGCCTGGGATTCCTTCAAGGATGTTGTTCTCAAATTCTTGGGGAACAGGCGGGATGAGAACTATAAGGATATTGTTGCCAGGATGCTCAATGCCTTCAAAGAACAAGGCTGTAACATGAGCCTGAAAGTCCATTTCTTGCACTCCCATGTGAACTACTTTCCCGAAAACTTGGGGGCGTACAGTGAAGAACAAGGTGAAAGGTTTCACCAGGACATCAAGGACGCAGAGAGAAGGTACCAAGGAAGATGGAACACCACTATGATGGCTGATTTCTGCTGGTTGCTGCTGCGGAAAAACCCCAGATGAAAAATACGCCAAGCAGCACACCAAGAGAAGCATTCGGGGGAAGAAGAAACGGGCCCACCAGGAGATTGATTGACCCAGAATGACTTTAAAATCTAAACTGTGTTGACAAATATCGTGTTTTTACTAAACTTTGAAATAAAAATTTGCTAGTTATTACCACAGTGTCGGATCTCATTTATTAGACTTCATGTATTGCAATGGTGCGGTTTGCGTTTTCTATTCTTACATACATACCTGTACAACATTTTTTGCACATTTCTTTGCTTTGCTTTGTGTCTAACCTCGCTCTTATATGCTCAATGTTTGTGCACATGTATGTGGCTGTTTTAAGTGCAGACAATTTTGCTACCATCACAGTGTGTTTTGTTGACATTACTCTATTCTTATGTGCTGCCTTGTTACAATTTTCTTTATTCTTATTTGAATAACTACTAAACTATTAGTATAAAGAATTAATCCAAGAAACTTTTATCTCGATCGCACTTAATCTGAAACGTTCACCTCAAACTGCTAACCCAATGTAGCAAAAAATCTGTACGTGATGGAGCAAATTGGTTACCAGATTTGGATTCAGCGCACCAAAAAACGTAAAAATCAATCGAAACATTAGAGGCAGTTTAAAAAAAATTTTTTTTAGTGTACCTGTGTTATGAGTTGACCATGTGCAGTAATTTTCTCAGCTTCTGTGTATGCTCACCACAAGCTGGGTCACGCAGGAATCTTGGATATGATCTAACTTCGAGAAGGTCTTGTACTGTTTATAGATGTCACAGCAGAAAATGCAGTGAATTTTATTCTGGATTGCTAACATCTATGCCCAATTACTGACAGTGAAGACGTATCACAACAGAGTTTTCATAACACAAATTCAGGTTATAAAAATGTGCAATTCAAAACCACCCTGCAGTGAAACAAGTTAACAAAGTGGACAGCAGAGCTCAGAGAAGCACGTGATGATCTTTCACATACCTGATCATATCGCTGCAACTTGTGATAAATTTTAACTGTGCATTATACAAAGGTGTGAAAATCAAGAAACCAGTCCGACATGTTCTATAAATTCAAGAGTGCTGCCAACTGGAAGGGGGACAAATTCAACCAACCAGTGCGATAGTCAATGAATATGATATAAACATACAGAAAACATTAACTAGACAATGGAAGGATTTAACCTGGATACAGGATAAAAAGCACATGCAAAGCACAGGCAAAGCATGTTCCTGTAGGACAATTTTCTAACAGTTTTATCTAGACAACTACCGTAAGTAGTTACTTGGGTAAAATAGGAGGGGGGCGGAGACTTTCTCCAATGCAGAAAAGGGGCAGGTCCAGGGAAGGGCGGAGCCAGCTAACATCCCTCTAACGCAGGGGTTCTCAACCCTGTCCTCGGGACCAGGGGCGGCCCAAGGGGGGTGCGGGGCCATGTGCGGAGACTCGGTGCGGGGCCTCATTTGCATAAGGGGCCTCATTTGCATAAATATTTGCATAATGTTACCATACACTAACTTTTAGTAAACATGCCTCTTCATGAGTGTATGGATAAAGAAAGACAAAGATTTCTACATTACTATTATCCAGTGCCAACCGCTAGACACATTAGGAACTACTACAAACACTGCCCATTTAGAACCCAGAGCAAACCCACCGTATCCTAACAGCACTACCAGGACTCATAAAGCACCATACCCTACCTATCAAAAGGCAACACTGCAAATATTAAACCAATACATTTCAGAGAATAACAATACATGACCTTCTGGGGAAAGAGAACAAGTGACAATGTCAGATAGGAATTACATAAACAGAATACCTCAGCTCAGTTACACATGCAGAACACAGACCATCACCAAACAAGGAATCACAATTTAAAAACAGGAAGACAATAATTAAACTGTGAACCCTAAAAGCCAAACTTGGAATGTACAACAACAATGTAGAAATAAAACTATAAATTAATTTCCTCTTGTACTAAACAAAGCACAGACATTAGTGATGCACATTTCCCAGAGCTGACATATTCCAGTTAATAAATTCAAAATAAAGAGATATCTTTGTACCTTTTGTGCATTCTTTTTCAGTTGCAATTGTTCCAGCCACTTTCTTCTGGTTTATTTGTGTCTTCTGCTATCTCTCCATCGTCTGCTGTCCATTTGTCCTTTCTTCTCTTCTAGTTTTTTTCCATTCTCTCTCTACATCTGCTTTAACATACTAATCTTTCTCCTTTTGCTCTTTCCTCATTCCTATTTCATCCACTCAAATTTTACCCCTCCATCCTCAATCCCCACTTAGTCTCCCAATACCCGGCCAATTGTACATTTTTCTTCCCTCCCACACAAAATATTTTTCCCCTCTCCATTTCACTCTCCCAGCCCCATCCCCTTCTAATCTCCCCCAACATCAGCTCCCTTTTAGTTCCAGCCCCACCCAGTATCCGCTCCCTTCTAGTCCCCACATCAGCCCATTTCCAGTCCTGGCCCCCCATCAGTCCATTTCCAGTCCTAGCTCCCCCATCCATTTCCAGTCCTATCCAAGTCCCTTCATCAGCTCATTTCCAATACCAACCTCCCATCAGCCCATTTCTAGTCCTTTCCTAGCCCCACCATCAGCCCATGTTAAATCCTAGCTCCCCTCCACTCAGCCCATTTCTAATCCAAGCCCCCCATGAGCCTACTTCCAGTTCTAGCCCCTCCATGAGTCCATTTCAATCCAAGCCCCCACCACAGCCTATTTCCAATCTTAGCTCCCCCCAACACCCAATTTCCAGTCCTATCCTAGCCCCTCCATCAGTCCATTTCCTGTCCTAGCTCCCTCCCCTAAGAGCCCATTCCAAGTCCCCCTTCCCATCAGCTATTTGCAGTTCAAGCCCCCTTCCACTCAGCCCATTACCATTCCAAGTCCCCCTCCCCATCAGCTATTTGGAGTTCAAGCCCCCCACTTCCCTTCAGCCCATTTCCATTCCAAGCTCCGTCCCCATCAGCTATTTGCAGTTCAAGCCCCCCACTTCCCCTCAGCCCATTTCCATTCCAAGCCCCGTCCCCATCAGCTATTTGCAGTTCAAGCCCACTTCCACTCCGACCTTTTACATTCCAAGCCCCCCTCCCAATCAGCTATTTGCAATTCAACCCCCCTTCCACTCAGCCCATTTCCAGTCCTAGCAACCCCCCCAACCCATTACCAGTCCTAGCCCCCCATAGCCCACTCCCAGTCCTAATCCCACCAGCCCATTTCCAGTCCTAATCCCCATCACCCAATTTTTAGTTTAAGCCCCCCCATAGCCCATTACCAGTCCTCCCCATCAGCCCACTCCCTGTCCTAATCCCACCAGCCCATTTCCAGTCCTAATCCCCAGCACCCACTTTTTAGTTTAAGACCCCCCTCGCCCAGTATCAGTCCGAACCCCCCATCAACCCACTGCCAGTCCTAATCCCACCAGCCCATTTCCAGTCCTAATCCATCACCCAATTTTTAGTTTAAGCCCCCATAGCTCATTACCAGTCCTAACCTCGCCATCAGCCCACTCCCAATCCTAATCCCACCAGCCCATTTCCAGTCCTAATCCCCCATCACCCAATTTTTAGTTTAAGCCCCCCCATAGCCCATTATCAGTCCTAACCCCCCATCAACCCACTTCCAGTTCTAATCCCACCAGCCCATTTCCAGTCCTAATCCCCCATCACCCAATTTTTAGTTTAAGCCCCCCCATAGCCCATCACCACTCCTAAACCCCCCCATAGCCCATCACCACTCCTAAACCCCCCCATAGCCCCTCACCACTCCTAAAACGCCCCCACCGCCCATCACAACTCCTAACACCCCCCAGCGCCCATCAGCACGCCTAACCCCCCCCCCCAGCGCCCATCACCACTCCTAACCCCCCCCCAGCCCAGCCCAGCCCAGGGAAAATTTAAAATAAAAAAAAGCTGTCTGCTGCCGCTTCCGGGGCCGCCGCGGCAGAATCGAGTGTGCCGCGGGGCCCCCCCTGTGCCCGGCAGAGCCTTCCCTCCCCGGTATCAGCACTCTCCAGCTGCAGTCACACACGCCGGCTTTCAGAGCGCGAAGGGACTAGTTTCCCTTTCGTGGCTCTGTTAAGCCCGCGGGGGCTGATGGGAACTTCCCATCAGCCCCCGCGGGCTTAACAGAGCAGCGAGGGAGAAACTCTCCTCTCGCGCTCTGAAACCGGCGCGTGTGACTGCAGCTGGAGAGAGCTGATACCGGGGAGGGAAGGCTCTGCCGGGCACAGGGGGGGCCCCGCGGCACACTCGATTCTGCTGCGGTGGCTCCGAAAGTGGCCGCAGACAGCTTTTTTAAAAAAAAATTTAAATTTTACTTTTGGATTAGAATGTTTTTTGCGCGGGGCCCCCTGAAACGCGGGGCCCTGTGCAAAAAACATTCTTGCTCAATGGACGGGCCGGCCCTGCTCGGGACCCACCTAGCCAGTCGGGTTTTCAGGATAACCACAATGAAAATGTATGAGAGAGATTTGTATACACTGCCTCCATTATATGCAAATGTCTCCCATGCATATTCATTGTGGTTATCCTGAAAACCCGACTGGCTAGGTGGGTCCCGAGGTCAGGGTTGAGAACCCCTGCTCTAATGTGTTGATGCAGAAAGACTAACGTGCCCTTTGCGTTCAGATAATGCAACTTATACACACAACTTCTGCCATGTCAAATGCAGAAAAAGCATGGTTACTCACCTGTAACAGGTGATCTCCAGGAACAGCAGGAATTTTCACATATGGATATCGTCGGTACCGACGGAGCCTGCATGGGAACGCTCCCCAACGTCCAATAGGAAAGCCTTTGGGAGCATCCCACTGTGCCTGCATCGCTGCCTTCCTGCCATGGATCTCTGGCATCGAAACCCGGGACGGCGGGTAGGAGTTGTTCTAAGTCTGAAAGAGATGCTGGAGAACAGCCAGGCCAAACAAGGCATCCCGACGGGAGTCGTCTAAGCAGAAGTGGGCTGCAAAGGTGTGTACCGAAGCCCAGGTGGCTGCCCTGCAAATGTCGTCAATAGACACTGAGCCAAGGTTAGCCATAGAGGCTGCCATTGCTCTCACATTTTAAGCTGTGACATGACCTTCGAGAGAAAGTCCTTTACTCTCATATGCAAAGGATATGCAATTTATAATCCATTTAGACAAAGTTCACTTGGAAACTGGTAATCCAAGATGACTAGAGTCAAAGGCAACAAAAAGCTGGGAAGCCTTTCTATGTTGCTTAGTTCTCTGAAGGTAAAAAGCCAAGACTCTTTTACAATCCAGAGTGTGAAGATTCCTTTCTGCATTGGAGGCATGAGGCCTAGGGAAGAATACACAATGGTAAACCGATTGGTTTAAATGAAAAGGCGAAACAACCTTTGGCATAAAGTGAGGGTGAGTCCTTAGAACTACTTTATCATGATGGAACCTTGTATAAGGAGGATCAGCCACTAAAGCCTGGAGCTCACTGATGCATCTTGCAGAAGTGAGAGCAATTAGGAAGATTACTTTCAAAGAAAGAAACTTTAGAGATGTAGTAGCTAAGGGTTCAAAGGGCGATTTCATGAGCTGCCCAAGACAAGATTCAAATCCCATGCCACGGGTGGTGGCTTGATGGGAGGTTTAGTCAAGAGTAGACCTCTCATAAACCTTGCTACAAGTGGTTGAGAGGAAACAGGTTGTCCATCCAAGGGCTTGTGGAAAGCTACAATGGCATTAAGGTGGACCCTTACTGAATTGGTCTTAAGACCAGAGGATGATAAATGGAGGAGATACTTCAGTAACACCTCCACTGGCACTGAAAAGGGATTAAGTTCCTTTGTTGAACACCAGATAGAAAACCTTTTCCATTTGAAGGTGTAGGCCCCGCCTTGTGGAAGATTTTCTTGAAGCCAAAAGGATATCCTTAACCTGTTGAGAAAGTTTGATATCCTGGCATTCTAGGCTCTCAGCAGCCACACTCTGAGGTGTACAGACAGGATTCGGGTGCAATAGCATCCCGTTCTCCTGGGAAAAAAGATCTGGAGCACATCCCAACTCCAGAGGTCTGGCCTGAGAGAGACATAGAAGCAGAGGATACCACATTTGTCGTGACCAGCGTGGGGCTATGAGGACCATATGGCCCCTGTCTCTCTGAAGCTTTAACAGAGTTTTGGGAATGAGGGGAATGGGTGGGAAGGCATAGAGGAAGTCTTGACCCCAGTGGAGGTGGAAGGCATCCCTTGCCTGACGGTTCTGAGCCAGAATTCTGGAACAGAATCGGGGAAGTTTGGCATTCTGAGGCAAAGAGGTCTATATCTAGAGTTCCCCAGATTTGAAAAATTCGAGCAATCTGCTCTGGATGAAGAGACCACTCGTGTGGCAGCAATACTCAACTGAGTTTGTCTGCCAAGAGATTGTGTGTGCCTGGAAGATACACCGCTAGTAGTTGGATTTGAAGATCCCTGGCAAAGGCCCAGAGGTGTAGAGCTTCAATGCACAACGCCGAGACCCCATCACACCCTGCTTGTTCACATAGAACATGGTATTTGATTGTCGGTCTGGACCAGAACTGTCTTGTAGCTCAAGTGGGCCTGAAATACTTGAAGAGCATAGAAGATGGCTCCGAGTTCCAGGAGATTTATAGGAAGACAAGCCTCTTGCTCGGTCCAGAGACCCTGAGTGGAGAGATTGTCCAAGTGAGCCCCTCAGCCTAACTTGGACGCATCTGTTGTCAAGGTGGCTTGGTGTAGTGGCTGCTGGAAAGGAGACACTATGAGATGGTTTTCCAGCAATTGCCACCACTGTAGGGACGAAATGAGACATGTCGAGTTTCTGATTTTGTCCCTCAGGTGACCTGAGGTCTGTGTCTACTGAGAGGTTAGGGTCCACTGGGCTGCTCGCTTGTGAAGGCGAGCATAAGGAACTACATGGACAGTGGATGCCATATGCCCCAGCAGCTGAAGCATTTCTCGAGCAGTTAGCAAAGTCTTCATAGCTGTTTGAGAGGCCAGCTGGAGTATTTGAAGACAACGTGGATGTAGCAGGAAAGCTTTTGACTGCCTTGTGTCTAGAAGAGCCCCTATGAACTCTAGGGACTGAGAAGGGGTGAGATGAGATCTTGGGAGGTTTATGACCAGTCCCAGATACTGCAGGATTTGCATTGTGCAGGAGAGCGCGAAGCTGGCTTCTGGAGCTGTTGATGCTTGGATGAGCCAGTCATCTAAGTAGGGGAAGACGAATATCCCCAGAGTTCTCAGGAATGCTGCTACTACTGCCATGCATTTTGTGAAGACGCTTGGGGCAGAAGCCAGTCAGAAGGGTAGAACCCTGTACTGGTAATGTCTTCCTTGAAAGAGGAATCGAAGAAACCTCCTGTGATCTGTATGGATAAGAATATGTGTATATGCATCCTTTAGATCTAGAGAACATAGGCAATCCTGACTCTGAATGTAAGGAAGAAGTGTTCCGAGGGAGATCATCTTGAATTTTTCTCAGAACAGATACTTGTTCAACTCTATGAGGTAGAGTATGTGTCTGTATCCCACTATTATCTTTGGAATGAGGAAGTAGGGGGAGTAGAAACCCATGCCCTGTTGGGATATGGGTACCTCCTCTATTGCCCCTTGAGCAAGTAGTGAGGTGACCTCTTGACACAAGAGAGTGGTGAAAGGGCCCTGAGAATTGAACTGTCTTGTGATGGTGGGAGGGGGCATACTGTGAAAATGGAGTTTGTACCCCTCTCTTACAATGGAGAGAGTCCAGTGCTCTGATGATATCTGTTGCCATCTTTTGGCAAAATGACAAAGTCTGCCGGGGATGGTGAGAGGCTCTGGACCTTTCAGGGGCAGGATGACTAAGTTCTCTAGGAAGGAGTCAAAGCCCCTTAGGAGACTGTGTCTGCTGAGCTGGTTGAGCTCTGAGGACTTGGGCCTTCCTTTGCTGTCTGGGTTGCTGTTGCCCCTTTTGGGGAACATGAACTGGGCAGTGGACAGCCTAGGTGTAAGATGGGTAGAAAAAGGGTTTCTTAACTGTCTTTTTCTTAGCTGGGTTGGCTGTGGTCCTTGATAATCTGTTCAAGGTGGTGTTCTCAGACTCAAACTGATTAGCTTTGTCCTCCCAATCCTTGCCAAAGAGATTTTCTCCTGTGCAAGGAATATTCCCCAGCTTGTCTTGCACCCATTGTTCTAAATCAGATGCCTGAAGCCAGGCAATGTGACGTGCACCGATGGAAATAGCAGAGGTTCTGCTAATGCACTCAAAGCAATCAAAGGTTGCATGGTTCATAAACTTAGACACATTCTGGGTATGTTTGACTAGAGTGAGGAAGTCTGTCTTTTTATCATCGGGGAGAAGTGGAGCCATCAGCTCCAGATCTCTTGTAACCTCCTTAAGGAACATTCCCATATAAAGAATGTAAAAGCTGATCCTGGTCGACAGCATCGAGGATTGAAAACATTGATGCCCAAAGGCATCGAGTGTCCTCACTTCACAGCCTGGAGGTTTGGAAGAATGTATCTTAGCACTCTTGATCCTACGCATCGCCGATTCCACTACCATTGAATGGTGTGGTAATTGTGTCTTCTGAAAACCAGGGCATTGTGGAACTCGGTACATGGTATCGAGCCTCCGGGAGTGTGGAGACACTGTTAAAGGTGTTTCCCATATCCTTAGCATGAGGTCATTCAAGATTCAGTGAATTGGAAGGGTAGCAGCTTCTTTAGGAGCTGCCGGGTACTGAAGAATTTCTAATTCTTCTGCTCTTGGTTCCTTTTCAGGGGTCACAGTGATCGAGAGTCCTCGTGCTACATCACGTATGAAATCCTGAAAGGACATGTCCTCTGGAGGAGACGGAGAGGGATCCTCCGGAAGAATCACTCCGGTACCGACAGAGTCCTCGGAATCGGAGGACTCGAAGTATCTCCGTGCCAGATGTTCTTGCATTGCTTGACGCTGGCATCAATTGAAGTTGACATCGGACTGTCTCGATACTGGACCCTCGATACCGGACACTGATTCAAGGGCCGGCATGGGGGGAAGCAAGGAACAAGGTGCATCGGTTAAAGCAGGTGCGGTCGGTACCGGTATCAGTATCGATGACTGTGGAACCACCTGGAACGGCCTTAGCAGTACCGAGGCTGCTAAGAGAGCCGCAAGGCTGTGCTCGATGGCCAGGATGCGCTGATCCATGGCACCTGCCGATGCCTGGATGTCAGTACCGGCAGAGCAGGCCACGACACCAGAACATGGCAGCAAGAGTTCTCCGGAGGTGGAAGCTTCGGGAACATCCTGGAGCCCCGTTAATGCTTTGGAGGCCGGGGCCTTCTGCTGGTATGTTTTCCTCGAGAGCAATGCTATTAGCATCTCGATGCTTCAGAGGAGATCTACCCTTTGAGGACCGGCCGGTCTTAGAAGACCTGGGTTTAGTTATCTGAGATCCATGTGAGGAAGATGAAGCTCTAGAAAACGTTGATCCAACGGACATCGCATCTTCGGCAAAGAGGGTGCCGAGTTTTGCAGCTCTGTTCTGCAGGCCTCTCTTGGTCATCTTTCTACAGAGGAGACACTCCGATGGTAAATGGTCAGGACCTAAACATTTGAGACACCAGTCATGGGTGTCGGTAGTAGAAATGGTACCGCTACACTTTGAGCATTTTTTGAAACCACTAGATGGTTTCTCCATTTTGGAAGAAAAGAGGGCCTAATGCCCAAAATGGCACCTGGCACCAAGAGGGGACAGACCCTCCCAAAAGAAGAATTCTTTTTATTTTTTTTTTAAGGAAAAGTAGTAAGAAAATGAAGAAAGGACCGGTGGTACCGGTATAGGTGTCAATGGTGAAGGCAGACGCGACCACAAAAAGAAAATTTTCTGTGGTGACAGGGTTTGCTGCCTGTCAGCTCCGCGGAAAACAAAAAACTGAAGAGGGAGAGTTGAAAGGCGGGAAGGCAGCAACGCAGGCGCAGTGGAATGCTCCCAAAGGCTTTCCTATTGGACGCTGGGGAGCGTTCCCGTGCGGGCTCCGTTGGTCCTGACGATACCCATATGTGAAGACTACATTCCTGCTTGTTCCTGGAGAGATTGACGCATGTGTAAACAGCAAAAGAAAAGTATGCATACACAGTAATGCCAAGCATATTTAAATAATATGCAAATGAGCTGCACATATTAAAATGGCATACTAATAAGGTCTGCACCCAATGCAGAGAAACACGTAAAGGATATGCAACCAGCAGGAGCACCAATATGTCTACACTGGTCTGTGGTTGCGCATATAGGGAAAGGCATATAGGGAAAGGCTGTTTCATTATATGTACCGGTGAACAGTTACCTTCGACGTGAAGATTTTCTGCATGTATCTTTTCAGCGTATAAGCAAAAATTCAGTGTTCAAGAGGAAATGTTTTTTGCTTCTTATCCATGTCTGTTTTTTGCACTTGTTTATATTATTCATCTTTTATTTTGGGTCACTTTGTTGGGATTTCATTAAAAAATGTTTTTGGGTGAAATATTATTGGTTATTATGGGGTGAGTGCAGGGCTGGTCCAAGGGTTTCCGCCACCCTAGGCAGAAACCCTGGCCACTCCGCCTCCCTCAGCTGCTGCCAACTCCTCCAGCTGCTGCCAATTCCGTCTCAGGGGGAGGCGGCAGCAGCAGTAGTATTTCAAAGGGTGGCAGCTTTTTGCCACTGCTTTTTACCCCGCAGCAGGCCATGTCCTTCAGCACACATGGTCTGCCACTTCTGATCTCTCTGAAGGATACATGCGTTTTAGGAGATGTGCTGCTGCGGGGAAGAAAGTGGCAGCAAAAAGCCACCACCTTCTGAAATACTGCTACTGCCGCCTCCCCCCCCCCACGACGGAATCAGTCGCAGCTGGTGGGGGGACAGTGCGACTGGTTATCTGTGTGTTGCCACTGCTGCTCACCAGACTGCCTAGCTCGCCTGGTGATTGGGCTGGCCCTGGGTGAACGCCAAAAGAACCTGCACATCCTGTGCGTATAACGTGAGCTTTGACACGTACATGCATGCACGTCCTGTGCATATAACATGAGCATCTGATATGTACAGATATGCATTATATGACCACTCACAGCACATCTTGTACGCAGCTAATAGCGCGTGACTTCAGCACCAGCTTTCTGCATCAGCCTACCTTTAAGCTTTAAATCTAAACCCTGCTGCAAAGCTTGCAGATCTACGGCCAGCCCCTGTATTTTCAGTCTACTCTAAGGGAAAGGTTGTAGGGACTTTTCCTACTACTACTATTGCTTATCATTTGTACAGTGCTACAAGGTCTTTGAGAATTTACTTACAGGTCCCACTCAGGATTTCAGAATTGCTCTATATGGTGCATTTTTAATCATGTACCCATATTAAATTCTCCAATTACCTAATTTATTTTTAGCTTCTTGCTTTCTTTTTTTTGAACACCTGTACAAAGTTTAACAACTGACCACTATCTGGATTTGTTAAACTGGATGCCTTCCTTTCTGAACCTGCCATCCTTTCCCTTGCCTCTTACAGTGACTCTCAAGTCAGCTAACAGCCTTGTGTAGGTAACACAAAGGCTTTATTTGTAAAAAGTAGCACTGATAGTTGTAGTCTGCTTCAACCGGAACTGGAGTAAAGGATTTGCAGTGTCTTGGGGGCATAATTACTAAAGGCTAACGTGCATTAAGTGCCAAGGATGCGAGTACTTAATGCACATTAAAACCTTCAGTAAACATGCCCCAAGGTCTTGCTGTGGTACTACCCTCTCACCCCCCCCCCCCCTTGAATGAACCACTTAGCTGCTGTCTAGGGGGTTAATAGGAATGAGATGCAGATCATTCTTTGCATTCTGTAACTGGTCTCTGTGAGAACTGTGTGATTTAATAAGTTGCTATAAGTATTTTTAAGGAAAATAGGGGTGCCTTTAGATCATTTTCAGGACTAGTGGGGAGTGTGCCTCTTTTGGCTCTCTGTGCAAGACAGAGTACACATGTTAAAAACCACTCTCTTGGTTCTCTAGAAGTTAATTAATGCTATATAATGCGAATACTGTGTATACCATGGACTGCCCGAAGAACAAACCAGTCTGTACTAGTGGAGATCAAACCTAAGCTTTCTTTAGAAGCTCAGATGACAAGACTTCGACTTTCATACTTTGGACACATCATGCGGAGAGAGAGATCATTAGAGAAAGACATCATGCTTGGCAAGATAGAAGGTCAACGCAAAAGAGGAAGGCCAGCAATGAGATGGATCGATACAATAACAGCAGCTACGGGTACCAGTCTGTCAACAATGAGCCGCCTGACTGAAGACCGAACACAATTTAGGATAGCTATCCAGAGGGTCGCCATGAGTCGACTCCGACTCGACGGCACTTAACAACAACAATGCTTTTGTGCTGGCATAGTAAAGCTTATTCTCCTACTTGTAGCATCTTTTAATCTCACACTGGGACGTTCTGTGGGGGAGTAAAGAGGATAACTTCCTTAATCCCTCCTGTAAAGGACGGGCTAAATCAAGCATGTTTAACCCCCCCCCCCCCCCAATATATACGTGACAAGGCAAATATCTGTAAATCCTGATGTGTACATTCTTTGTCATACATAGATTTTTGTCTTGCAAAGGACACAGGCTAACCACTCCCCCTTGAAATTTCTGCATGTAATGGACATCCACATGTAAATTTCACCCCTTCTAAAATCACCATTGCAATGGGTAAATGCTGGATTTTCCACATGGAAACCATAACTAAGACTTCTAAAATACCCCCCCCCCTTTAAATATAGACAAGTGCAAAGTTATGCATATAGGGAAAAACAATGCAAACTATATGTGCATTTTGCTGGGTCCAACCCAGGAGACGTTGCTTGGAATCACTGTGGGCAATACAAGGAACTCAGCTTAATGTGCAACAGCAGTCAAAAAGAAAGAACGAAAGAAAAAGCAACCCTCTCCCCCCATCTATAAGAAATTATTCATAAAATAATGGAAATAATGGAGAATAAAACTATAATACCTATGCATTCATCCACGGTGCAAGGGCACATCAGGTATTATATGCATCCTTTATTTGATTTGCTAAAAAAGTAGATTAAAATTATAATATATTAAGAACAAAATAAAGTCCATACAATTCCCACATACACTTTATAAAATATACAGTGCCTTGACCTTGGTCACTCCATCTCCAAAACAAAAAAAAGTCCTGACTAGAAAAGGTACATAGGACAATCAAAATGATAAATGGAATAGAGTGACTCCAGCCCTTCCACTAAGCATATCAGGCATATGCCTAGGGCATCAAAAGTCAGAGTGACACTTGGGGCACTTCCCAAACCCCCCTTCCCTAGTAGTCCAATATTTCTCCTTCTTTATCACCACTTCCTGCCTGTCCACCATCCGCTGCTGCTGTTTGTGATTGTGGCCAGGATCACACCCTCTCTTGTTCTCCTCCTGCCACCCTATCCTGTTTTTCTGAACTGCAGCTGCATGTACATTCAGCGCAGCAGCGAACTGCCTTCTACTCATACATGCGTACTCTAGGCCAGCCTCGTCTCTCCCCCTGACAGGAAGTTTGCATCAGACGCGGCAGGACAGGCCAGTCTAAAGCATGTGCGAGTGGAAGGCGAATCACCAGCACTCTTAATGTATTTGCAGCCACTGCTCCAGCTGACAACTGAGGTAGGACAGCAGTGGTAGCAAGGGAAGGAAAGAGAGGAGCAATTCAGGACTAGGGGGGGAGGGGCGTCAGGGGAGGCAAGGGCAGATGTTGGACACCTGAGGAAGGCAAGAGAAGAGGAGATGCTTGGGGCAAAAGGAGAGGGATAAGTTACATAAGGGGAGAAGCAGGGGGGAGGGGGGGGTGGCGGCGACACATAGCTGAAGGTTTTCCTAGGGTGTTAGGTAGCCTTGGGCCAGCTCTAAATGACTCCACAATGAGGAAAGGTCAAACTGGTTGGGGCTCTTCAGCTTGGAGAGCAGAAGACTGAGAAGGACTATGACAGCAGTTTATAAAAAGCAGGCATGGGTGAAACAGGTAAACATGGAGTGGTTATTAAGACTAGCAGACAATTAGAAAAAGCATTTTAGAGCATGTTTACTAAAGTGTGTTAAAGGGTAACGCAGGGTTTACTGCACCTGCAGCAACCATCAGCATGCGGTAAGTGTGTTAATTTGTTCACTGTAAATGCATTGACCATAATAGACCTTGTTAAAAATAAATTATGTAAAATTAAATGAAAATGACAGAATAAAGAGAAGTAGTGCACTGAATGTAACATACCTTATTTGTGAGAATGGAAGACGGCCTGTCCTGTCCCTTCCTTTACTATCAACTAGAGAAAAATAGCAGCAGAGAGGTTTTCTACTAAACCTACTTACATAAATGATAGTTAATATGTAACACTTGTCTTTATCAGTGTTACATTAAACCTCTTAATTGCATAATAAACTTTTGTATCCAAAAACAGAGTATAGTTGTCAGCCAAAAGGTACAGAATTTCTGATGCATTTTGCTAGTTTGTTGTCCAGGTGTCATGTAAACTAGCCAGAGACAATTGCAGTTTCATTAAAACAGTTTTCCTTCTCTTCTTTGGGGGTCATGCAGCAAATGTGACTATGATTGTAGGAGCCACGCTTACTGACACACCTGCAGTAATAGTGTGTGCTCACTGCCATCAGCATGTCACAACAAAGATCAACCACGTCACGGGCATGCTAACCTGGATTATATTCGTGGTCCTGTGTCTACTGGGGTAAGCATTTGTTTTTATGAAAGGTTTAAAAAAAATGGTCTTTAATTCCTTTACAGCTACAATGTAGACCGAAACAAGTTTAAAAGAAAGTGGAAAAACTCCTTTAAGAGTTGTGAATCTAAATTACACTTAACAAATCATTGTGAAAGTTTAAAGAATGATTAACATCTTATTACAAATTGATAGCATGATCGGAGCAACAAACTCAAATTGAAGCACTTGGGGATAGAGGGGGTAATTTTATAAGGATTTTCTGCCTGTAAAGAACATTCTATGAGCCAAAAAGATCTTTTATAAGACTACAGGACTTTACTTGTATACACCAACTGCCTGCACCAAAAGATTGTGTATATTTTTAACAACCAGGAACATAATTTCAACAGAGGAGAGAGAGTTGAAATATATGCCTTCAAGTTATAAAACACAAGGGCATACATTTATTTATTTATTATTATTATTTGCATTCTCTTATATACCGCGCTATTCTACATCAGTGCGGTTTACATTGAACAAACTGAAATTACATTGAACAGGGCATTATAACTTGGAGATAACTATTTTACAGGGAACATGGGCTATGGAGGGTTAAGTGGCTTGCCCAAGACCACAAGGAGCACCTGTGGGACTAGAAACCCCAGTCCTTCCGGCCCAAGGTTGCTGTCCTCTAGTGGGATTTGAACCCCCGACCTTCCGGCCTGAAGTACCTTGCCCCAACCACTAGGCCACTCCTCCACTCCATATATAGAATACATGCACAAATATACAGCAAATATACACCACCTTTGCAGCAAGAGTGAATTTCCACACTGTTGGGGTTGGGACTACGGGGTACCCATTTCATAAACGCGGCTAGGCACCCTATTATAAAAACACCCTCATAATAGATTCAACTTCTATATTAGTGAAAGAGAGAATGTCAATATTTTTTGTGATGCAGAGAACAATAAATATTGCACAATTGAAAGGTATACATGAGATTGTATTGGTATCAGTACATAAACAGATCTATCAAAGTTATTTCCTGTGGACACAGGAGGGCAGCCTTCATGAATCAGGCCTATGGGGTGCTTAAAACATGAGCTATGATTCCGAGCAGCTTCATAGCTGAATAACAAACAGTTCCTCCAGTCTATAATCTGAGTTTTTTTGATGATTTTTTTGGCTCATTTCTTATAGAATATGCATGTGTCTGTCTTTCCCAATATAACTTTTGAACTGTTCATCCAATTTCATTCAAACTCATGTCACATATTTATGAGCTCATGATGCACTTGGCCTGTAAAATCCTCTCTTAAATTTCCTCTCTAAAGAGAAACATACCAATTCAGTTCAGCGGAAACTTCAGGGAGCTCAAAGCAAAGTGCAACACCAATGAATATTTTTAAAACTGACTTGCTATTGGCTAATGCCTCCGATTATCAGCCAACTTCAGTTCTTTTTTAAAAGGAAAAACCACCACTGTTCATTTCTGGACTTATTACACAGAAAGTCACGCCATAAACATTGTTAGCACCATATATACACAAATTTTATGATGCCTAGTTTCCTTTGGTAGAGGAATGTTCATGTATCAACCTGTTTACATAGTTTTCAATATTTACTAAGGAGGGAGAAGATTAACAATGATTAACAGAAAACATGGGAGAAGTCGGGGTGGAGCCACAGTCCCAGATATGGGACCCATATAAGAAAAGTGATTCTGCAGGAGTCCACAAGATCCTGACTACAAGTGGAGCTGTGTTTTTACCAAGTGCCTTGAGAACCAGTGACATTGATGTGAAGCAATCAGAAACTGCTGTGAAATTATACAGGGAAGGAGGGGGGGGGCACTGCTGAAATGTGGATTGGTAAAGGCTTTTATAAGCTCATATGGCAACCAACAAAAAATTCATAGGACCATATTTTATGAAATTTCATTATGAAGTCTTTTACAGTGAGGTGTGATCTAGTAGCACTTTACACTGAATAAAGGTAGCCCACAATGTAAAAGGGAAATTGATATCCCTATGTCCCTTCCTCCAATTCAAGTGGATAATGCAGTTGAATGACTAGGAGAAAACGTTCAATAATTACTGCAAGTTTTGAGAGCACTTCTGTATCTGTCAAACGTCAGGGAAAGCAAGAATAGTCCTCTTTAAAAACTATCTCCGAAATCACCTGATGCAGTGAGTCAGGTCGACTGCATTCTTGGCTCTGGGGCTTCCCGCTTCCTATTCTCACTGTGCCTAGCACCTTTTGCCCAAATTATCTGCAACGGGTAGAGAAGATGATGGTGAACCACAGCAATTACTTTTGTTGCTGCTATTGCAGGAAACAAAATACAATGTAGAATCTCTATGGACTGAAATTCCATGTAAAAAGGGAAAGGCGATGGCAGTGGGGGTGTACTACCGACCACCTGGCTAGAATGAACAAATGGATGATGAAATGCTCAAAGAAATCAGGGAAACTATCAAAAGTTACAACACAGTAATAATAATGGCTGATTTCAATTATCCCAGTATCAGCTGGGTCTGTGTCACGGCAGGACGTGCTAGATGAAATAAATGATTGCTTTTTAGAGCAGCTGGCTCATGAAGAGACAAGAGGGGAAGCCATTTTGGACCTAATCCTTAGTGGAATACAAGGTCTGGTGTAAGAGATAAGTGTGTTGGGGCCACTTGGCAATAGTTATAGTACAATCGAGATTGATTTAATAAATCGAGGAAGGTTGGCAAGGAAATCCACAGTACTACCTTTTAACTTTCAAAAGGGAGACTATGATAAAATGAGGAAAATAGTTAAGAAAAAACTAAAAGGAGCAGCTGCAAAGGTTAAAGATTTACATGAAGCAAGAGTGTTTAAAAATACTATTTTGGAAGCCCTGACCAGCTGTATTCCATGCTTTAAGAAAAGTGGAAGGAAGTCCAAAAAACCGCCAGCATGGTTTAAAGATGAGGTCAGAGCATCTTTGAGGAAATGGGAAAAAAGGAGCCAAATGACAAAAACTGGAAACATAAGCCCTGGCAAGTTAGATGCAAGGCATCAATAAGGCAGGCAAAGAGAGAATTTCAAAAAAGCTTGCTGTGGAAGCAAAAAACAAAACAAAAACACACAATAAAAATTTTCAAGTACATTCATAGCAGAAACCTGTGAGAGAATCACTTGGACCATTAGATGACAGAGGGGTAAATGGGGCACTAAGAGAGGACAAGGACTGAATGAATTCTTTGCTTCAGTCTTTAATGAAGATGATGTAGGGAAGTACCCATGACTGAAAAGGTATTTAAAGGTGATGCATCTGAAGAATTGAAAAATATTGATAATCCAGGAAGATGTGTTTACAACTATTTGATAAACTAAAGAGTAGCAAATCACTTGCACCAGATGGTATATATCAGAGAGTGTTGAAAGAACTGAAATATGAGATCACAAATTACTAATAGTAGGTCTGCAAACTATCATTAAAATCATCTGTAACACCTGAAGATTGGTAAATGGCCAATGTAATGCCAATTTTTAAAAAAGGGTTCCAGGGTTGAGCCAGGAAACTACAGACCAGTGAGTCTGACATCAGTACCAGGCAAAATGGTAGAAATCATTATAAAGAACACAATTGTTGAATATACAGATTGTCATGGTTTAATGGGAGAAAGCCCACATGGCTTTAGCCAAGGAAGGTCTTGTCTTACTAATCTGCTATATTTTTTGAAGGTAGACAAAGGTGAGCTGGTTGATATAGTGTATCTGGATTTTTAGATGGCCTTTGACAAGGTCTCTCATGAGACTCTCTTCAAAATTTTAAAAAAGTCATGGGATAGGAGGCAGTGCATTATTGTGGATCAGGAACTGGTTAAAAGATAGAAAGTAGAGGGTAGGGCTAAACAGTCAATTTTCCCAGTGGAGAAAGAAGAATAGTGGAGTATCCCATGGATCTGTTCTGGGTCTGCTGCTTTTTAACATATTCGTAAATGACCTGGAAATGGGAATAACGAGTGAGGTAATCAAATTTGCAGATGACACAAAATTATTCAAAGTTGTTAAAACCCAAGAGGATTGTGAAAAATTATAAGAGGACCTTGATAAATTGGAAGACTGGATGTTCAAATGGCAGATGAAATTTAATGTGGACAAGTGCAAAGTTATGCACCTAGGAAAGAACAACCCAAACAATGGTTACATGATGCAGGGTTCCCACATTAGGAATCAACACCCAGGAAAAGATTTAGGCATCACTGTGGTTAGCACGTTGAAACCCTCCACCCAGTGCATGGCAGCAACCAAGAAGGCAAATAGAATGCTAGGCATCATAAGGAAAGGAATGGAGGAGAGACTAAAAAGGTTAGGGCTCTTCGACCTGGAAAAGAGACGGCTGAGGGAAGATATGATAGAGGTCTCTAAATTAATAAATGGGTTGGAACAGGTAAACATAGATCAATTGTTTACACCATCAAAAAGTAGAAAGACTAGGGGATATGCAAAAAAGCTACAGTAACCCGTTTAAGACTAATAAGAGAAAATATTTTTTCACTCAACGCATAATCAAATGCTGGAATTCGTTACCGGAGGTAGTAAAAGCTGTTAGTGTAGCTGGGTTTAAAAAAAGGTTTGGACAAGTTCCTGGAGGAACGGTCCATAAACCATTATTACAGAAGACCTGGGAAATCCACTGCTTGTCCCAATATAAGTATTGTGGAACTGGTGTGTCTTTTTGGGAAACTGTCAGGTACTTGTGACCTGGATTGGCCACTGTTGGAAACAGAATACTGAGCTTGATGGACCTTGATCTGACCCAGTAAGGCATTTCTTATGTTCTTGTGACCGTTGGTGCTGATGATCACCAAAACAGCAAGGAAAGCGTGAATCCAACTTGGGGACTCCAAAATGGCAGATTCCAACCTGCCTAGCCCGTGAGCAGACCAACTTGCTGGTATTATTGAAGAGGTCTCAGTGGCTATGATCAAAACTCTTGAGGAGCGGTTTCATAGTACTTCCACCAGCTCTCCCAGATAATTCAAGGGGTAGCAGAATTTAACACCCGCTTCAATACTGTGGAGCAGCGTGTTTCAACTGTGGAAGACACTCTAAGATCTCAGGATGCGGCACTGAGTGCATGGAGAGGCTGGTAAGGCAGCACAGTGAAAAACTTGATGACCTAGAGAATTGCAGCAGGCGATGAACCTCCGCATTGTAGGTGTTGCTGAGACAGTGGCTGATAATGAACTGTGGAGGTTCCTTGAAACCTGGTTCCCCTTACATCTGAACTTAGATAACTAGGTGGGGAAGATTGCCCTGGAGAGAGCTCATCTCCTAAGCCAGCGGAGAGAAGGAAGCACTCGGGCCTGCATCATCATCGTGCGCTTTTTGAGCTATGCCCAAAAAGAAACTGCATTGTGGGCAGTCAGGGCATGACAAAATATAGACCTGGATCTCAGGGCCTTCTTATCTTTCAGGACTACTCGGTGATTGTCAGCAAGAAACAGAGCGATTCCATGGAGGTCTGCAAAAAACTGATCACATGTGGCATTCACTTTTCTCTCTTGTATCCTGCCAAGTTGTGATTGGATTACCAGGAACAGCAGAAGTACTTTCAGAGTCCTGTGGAGGCAGTAAGATTCTTGGAATCCCTTCTGGCTTGATTCTATCCTAGTAAGATGGTCAGCTAGCATGTGTGTTTGGAACTTAAGTTTGTAAGATCAACCAACCATAGGTACTTCCCCTTATATCCATTCACTCCATATGCCGCGCCCCCCCCCCTCACCCGGGTCTCTCCGATCGAGGCTCGAGCTTGGGGACTACTATTGGCTCTGTCTTTCTGAGGACAGACACCTTGTCCTGAGCGGCGTGAGGAGCATCTCACCTACAGTAAATGGACTGGGAGTGTTCTCTCTGTATTACAGGACAGTTAAATCAGCTAATTTTAGTGACTGGATTGTCAGTATACTTTTGTGGGCTATGGGACGCTTGATTGTTGTGTGTTCTCTTTTTTCCATCTCTTGCCTCCGCCCTTCAATACTTTATGGTGGTTCCCTTTTCAATACCTTTTTGGAGGAAGTGCTCTCTTCTCCATGTTAGAGCCTGCGGGGACCTTTCTTCTGTCCTCTTCCTGCAACTTGCCTAATAGCAGATAGGACCTCTGCCACACCCTCTAAAATATATGAGCAAATGACATTTTTTAAAAGTCTGCTTCACTTGACAGGTGGCCCTGAAATGGGAACCGAGCAACTCTTTTCTTTACCCTGCGATCAGAGCCCTGTATTCACCAGGGATGCTAGGGCTTGGTGGCTGTGCACTGTCCTGGTGGGCTCTACAGGGTGGAGCAGTCACTTAAGTTTGCTTATTTTCTATTTTGATACATACTACTCTTATTTATCTTTCTATCCTGATATATATTGCTTCCTCTCATGGATGAGAACACTCTGTGAATGAAAGTAGTGATGAGTGATGCTCAGACCTGGTAGTTAAGTGCAGATGGGGAATCTGTGTAGGAATGGATGGTAAAGACGAGTGTGATCCCAGGAGTTAGATGCACATGTATTACTTAATAGGGGTAGTGTGTGTGTTTTGGTGCCAGGACCATATAATTTTGTGTGGTTCTCATGCTACTGTGGTTTCATAGGTGATAGAGGTGAATCTGCAAGATGCGAGTGAGAAGGGGCGTGTATGTTGGGACTGGGTAGAGGGCATGGAGGTGCTTGTGGTTCAGTTCCAGACTGGGGAGGTGGGACCCTAACTCTGTCATGGCTCCTATTGTGGGTTCCCACAAGGAGCACTGGATGTGAGGGATGGGGGGGGGGGGGGAGAGTAGGGAAGGATTGACATAGGAGAGATCTTGGGGGGGCATGTGGAGTGAATGGATATAAAGGGAAGTGCGTATGGTTGGTTGGATGGGAATGGAGTGCTGTCTGGGGCTTTATAGTGGAGATAAGCAATATGTGACTGGCTCTGAGCTGGGGGAGCCAATGCCATGGAGGTGTAGGCTATTTTCTTTGGTTGTGTCTAGGCATGCTCTGGGATATCGAATAAGGAAATACAAGTAGCATCTTGGAACGTCTGTGACATTGGTTCGCCCATCAAATGGCATAAATTGCTACAACTACATGGCCACCGTGTTGACATTGCATTTCTACAGGAGACTCACCAAATGGCAGGAGAGCATGTTAAGTTGCAGAGATGGTGGGTTGGAGAGATATATGGTGCGGTGACAGTTGGTAAGGTGGCAGGGATTGCCATCTTGGTAGCCAAGGGCATAGATTTTGAGGCAAGTAATGTGATGGTGGATCTGAAGGGGCGATATGTCTTTGTAGATGGCAAACTTATGGGTACATGTGTGGTTCTTGGGTTGATCTATTTGCCCAATATCTGTGAGGCCTCGTTTTATCAGAGCCTGGTGCGCTGTGTCAGCAGTGAGAGACAGTCACAACCACATCTCCCTCAGATCCTTGTCCGGTCTCATGGATTAAGTTGGCTAAAGGTGAACTCATCCCGCTCATACTCAAAATCACACAAGTCTCAGTTACACAAGGCTTCATGCTAAAAGCGCTCAACGAGGTCTCCATAAGGCCAATAATCAAAAATAACACACTTAACAAGAACCAAGTTCATACCGGCCAATTTCAAGCTTGCCACTACTAACCAATGTTATAGAAAAGACCTTTCAGCTACAGCTGCAAGAACATATAGACCTATATGCCTCCCTGGACCCTCATCAGCGTGGATTTAGGCCCAATCACAGTGTAGAGACACTACTAACATCTCTATTCGACAGCATCCACACAAAGGAACAGACAACACAAACATGGGCTTTCTGCTCATTTTCTTGCACATATCAGCAGCCTTTGACACTGTTTCACATAACCTACTTCTCAAGAGATTACAGGACATTGGACTTCACAACCTTACAATTAAATGGTTCCATTCATATCTATCTGACAGAAAGCAGCAAGTCAAGAATAGCGTGGACAAATCAAGACCATTCCAAGTACACCAAAGGATTCCACAAGGCTCAGCATTATCCTCACTGCTCTTTAACCTCTACATACAACCTGTATGCAAAATCATCAATAAACACAACATATGATACCGACTATGCGGATATCATCATGATATTTTCTCCAATCAACACTAACAATCCTGATGCAACCAAAATAATAAACTACCTGGAAGACATGATAAACTGGCTCAAAAGCCACAACCTCAACTTAAATTACAAAAAAACAGAAGCCCTATACATAACAAGAAACCTGACATTCAAGTGTTTGAGAGACATGTCAGATAAATGCATAGCCATAAAAAACGAAGTCCGATACCTCGGAGTAATACTGGACCAAAACTTAAGCATGCAAGCCCACATAGATAAAACCACACAAAAGGCATACCATAAAGTGAAAATCATGCAGAGACTAAAACCACTTTTCAACCAGCAAAACATCCGATCAGTAATCCAAGCAGTAGTCACTCCAGTACTGGACTACTGCAACTCAATATACCAGGGCCTATCAAAACACACAATACACCTGCTTCTGATGGCACAGAACACTGTTGCTCGGAATATCACTGGTGCAGCAAGGTACGACCACATCACACCAATCTTGAAGCAATTACACTGGGCCCCTATCCAATCTCACATAAAATTCAAGACAATAACCAACATATTTAAAATAATAAACAACTTTGCAGATGTGCTACAGTAACTCATCTCTAAAGACTTCAACTGACTGAAAGGGAACATCAATAAGAACACAATACTAATTCCCAACACCTACACGAAGTCCAAAGACACCACAACCAAGAGAGTGCTTTCACTCGCAGCACCTTCGCTATGGAACACATTGCTGGAGGATGTAAAATCCACACTGGACACAAAAGACTTTAGGAAAAAGTTAAAAACTCTCTTTTTTAAGAAACACTTTGGAAATGTCACATAGTACTGTCACGCCCATAGCCCCTTACATATGTATGGAGGGGCGTGCTTGTTATACAGAGTTCACCACTTCGGCAATGTTCCAGACTGACTATCTTGCAAAGGATTATGGTAATGGTAGTCCAGTCATGCGGTGCTTGCCTTTGAGGTAAATGAAGACTATGGTAGTTGGCTCGAGTGTTAAGGCAATGTAATTTCAGTTTGTTCAATGTAAACCGCACTGATGCAGAATAGCGCGGTATATAAGAGAATGTAAATTAAATAAATAAATAAATGACAGAATTTATTTATGAGGTAAATCAAAATGCACACAGATTCACTTGGTAACACCTTAGGATGTCTTCTCCAGGATTTATATTCAAAATAACAATACAACTGAAAGCTTATGCAAGTAGCTTGTAAAGTCCATTAAACAACGGAAAGTCTTTCTCTCAGCCACTGCTGACAAACCTGCTCAGCAGTGCTGGTGTAGAGCAAATCAAAAATAAAAGCTTCTTCACAAAACAGCTTTTCTTTTCACATTCAAAGAACTTTTTTATATCCAACGTGTGCACATCCTGAGCCGTGCTCTGCTTTGATATCAACTGGCTAACAAGCTTCAATCAACAGCTTTTCTCCTTCTCTGCACAAGTATTTCACTTCCCCCAAAACCTTCTCTCTTTCCACACAAACTTTCTGGTGTGCCAGTTACTAGAACGTTTCCTTTTTATGTTTGATCCCACTTTCAGGATTTCTCTGTGCTAGCAACTTTGCATAAAGAACAGTCCATGAAAGTATCGTCTTCCTCTGTAAGTATATCTTGTTCTTCTATTTGCATAGGTTCTATATCGGGGTCTGGATCAGAGGACTTTACTAACTGACCTCCATTAGGACAGGAACTGTTTCTAAGCACTTTGCATTGCTCTAGGTTAGACAAACGTCCAAAGTTCATACCTGAGTTAAAGCTGGCATTAGGCTGTCCTCTTAGATACTCTGGCCAGTATGCATTTGAGCTTTTATGACCTGTCTGCCAGTCTGTATTCCTGGACCTCAGGGCATCTGCTCCATACCTCTTCCAAAAGGTATTCGTGTTCCTTTTCCCTTCAGCTACTTCAGTCCTCTTACCGGCTGCTGCTTTAGGGTTCCTAGCTGAAGTTCTCCAAACCTCTGGATTTCTCCAATCCCTTGAAGCTGGCTTCTCCCAGGAATCTCTCCCAGAACACGAATCTCTCTGAGCTCCTCTCTCCTTCTCCTTCTCGCTCCTCCTTTCTGAATATTCTGTTCTAGTTTTAAAGTTCCCAGTTTACAACCCCTCCCTTTCACTCCTCAGGTGTTGGTGGTCAAACTCCCTCCTGGCAGCTGAGTAATTAGGAGTGACGTAAGGGTTTCTCAATCTGGGCTTATACTTCTTCACCTCATCTCCACTAGGGGCTCTCTGCAGGCCATTGCAGCCTGGAATAACCTGTCTTTAAGGAAAACATGCAGTTTTATTCCTGTGATCTGAAAAACAGGTCCCTTGATTAGGGTAAATTCCCTTCCTTTGTCACTATTCTCTGGGCTCTGATAAGCTTCCTTATCACCGTACCCACAGCTACTTGCACAATATCCTACCATATAATGATATCCCTAACACATGATCAACCTCCCTGTAGATAGTTCTAGCAAGAGTTAAACTACCCCTACAGTTAAGTACCCATTACTTAATCGTTCAGAATGTTATACTGTTATCATGTAAGCTAATAATAATGTTGTACTGTAGTATGTTGAGTTTAATGTAAACTGCTTCGATTTAAGGATGAGGTGGTCTATAAAATCTGTTAAATAAATAGTCCATCGGTCCTGTCTGGAGATGTCAACTGTGCTTTGAATATATCGTTAGATAGATCACCAGGAGTTGGGGGCAGGACCAGCACCAGGCACGGCAAATTCAGGGCCTCTGTGAGGGCTATGATCTGGTAGATATATGGCGAGTGTAACACCCCAGTGAACGCGACTACATGTACATGGTCCTGGATAGATTATATCTTGATCTCGATGGGACCGTTCAAGCGAGTTATTCAGGCAGACATAGGTCCAATGGTCATCTCAGACCATGCCTTGGTGATGCTTGTGTTGAAATGGGGTGAGACAGTGGGTGCATCTCCCTGGCGACTACCTTTGGAAGTCATGGGGAATCCTCACTTCGTGCCCTCTTTCAGGGCACAGTGGGAGGAGTACGCCTTTCACAACAAGCAACATCTGGAAGACCCGTCTGTTTTGAGAAGCGAGTAAGGCGGTGATGCGGAGCGAAATTATCAGATATATGTGGGCTTGATGTAAGCAGTTGAACAGCAGGGTCCTTCAATTGGAACATGTGTTGAGAGCAGTGCGGCGTAAACTTGTGGCTCACACCCAAGCTGAGAATCGGACCACTGTTCTTATAGGGCAGATGGAATTGAATTCACTCCTCCATCAGAGCCAAGAAATCACTCTTGTATTATCAGCACCACCTATACAGGCTTGGTAATAGGGCTGGCAAGCTTATGTCTTCTCTCATCCAGTAAGTGATGGCCTGAGGCATGTGGGGGCCCTGTGGGATGCAATGGGCCAACTACAGATGACAGAGGGGTTAGAGAAAGCATTTTGCAAATTCTATTAACTTTTATACCAGTCGGAAGCCGATCTGGGCACTGCTGGCAAGGTGTTCTTAGAGGAGTGTGGTCTGTCTAAGTTGAAGGAGAACCAATTAGCAATTTTGAACATACCTATTAAGCCTCGAGATGTGCAGTGGGGCATTAAAGGCCTTCGGAAAGGCTGAGCTCCTGACTCCGATGGGTTCCAAAGCGAGTTCTATAAATTACTGACCGATAAAGTGGCCATTCTCTTGACGAACTACTACTACAACTTGGTGTGTTGCAGAATATTTTCTTTCGAGCCCAATAAGTGCTGATAACGATATTACCAAAACCAGGTCGTGACCCTCTGCTGCCAGAATCCTACTATCCGATTTCATTGTTAAATGTTGACATCAAATTAATGGCCAAGATTCTGGCAGACTGGTTGGCAGTGTATTTACCTGAGTTGATGTATGAGAACCAGATAGGTTTTGTCAAAGGGCGGAGCATTGTGGTTAGCATATGCTGGGTCCTGGCCTCAATATACACTAGCCTAGAGGAATCCTGATCATCTATGCTCATCAGTTTTGATGCTGAAAAGGCCTGTGATCGGGTGAACTGGGAATTCATGTATCCAGATATTGAATGTGATTGGTCTTCGGGGCTTTTTTGGGGATGTGATTTGGTTGCTCTATTCAAACCCATGAGGAGCGGTCATGGTAAATGGTCAAATGATGGCGGACTTCCTTCTTCAGCAGGATATGCACCAGGGCTGTCCGCTTTCTCTTTTTGTTTTATTTATTTAACAGTTCTTATATACCGCGCTATTTGTCATCAGTGTGGTTTACATTAAAACAATATAACACTTGGTCAGACAAGTCTGGCTGACGTTTACAGATAACAGGGCTTTAACATGGAGGTAAACTGGGGGAAACTATTTACATTTCAGACAATTTGCTTACTGGTGCTAATTTGCTGTAGGTTCTATGTTATCAGATATCACGGGTTTGAGATTGAGGGGGGAGGGGGTGGGGACATCTAGCTGTGTAAAATGCATGAGAAACAGGTGATGTTTGAGGGTCTTTCTAAACTGCTTGAGGTCCCTGATTGCTCTAATGCTGGGAGGGAGTCTGTTCCAGCACCTAGGAGCGTAGTTCACAAATGCTCTATTGATGGTTGACTGGTTAAGTTTTGTAGATTCGCTTGGTGTAAGTAGCATATTTGCAGATAGTGCTCTCCTAGATCTATTGTTTGTGGTGTGTGCGAGAAGGTCAGAAATTGATGAAGGTGACGTTTTGTTGAAGGCCTTGAAGGTAATGAAGAGGGCCTTATATAAGATTCTACAGCTTATCGGAATATGCATCAGGGCTGCCCACTTTCTTTTTTTGCTGTTGTTTTAGACTCTGGAGAACCTACTTTGCCTCATCCATTTGGCGGCGAGGCTGCAGGATGTACAAAGAGACCCAACTGAATTCCAGGTGGCAGCCTTTGCGGATGATATCTTAGTGCATATATCTTGAGAACCCAGAGAAGGGGTTGCTGGTGTTGACTCTCTTCAGCGGCTGTCAGGGCTCAAATTAAACCTGGACAAGTCAGAGGCACCCCCCCTGGATTCTACTCTTCCACAGTGCTGGAGTAGGACTTTCCCCCTTAAAAGGGCCGAAGGGCAATTTAAATGCTTAGGAATCCTGCTCCTGCCGCACCTGACCAACCTATACTGAGTAAATATTACTAACTTGATGGCGGATCTTCAATGGTGTATACAGCAATGGCGGGATCTCCCTCTGTCCCTGGGGGCTGGATAGCATTATTTAAGATGCCATTTTCCCCAAGTAGCTATATGTTTTTCAGATGCTCCCTCTGGTACTCAAACAATGGGATCATTGGCTGCTGAAAAGGCAGATAAATGTCCTGTTATGAAGGGACTGCAGGCCCCATGTGCAACTCATTGTGCTGCAACAAACTTGGGTCCAGGGAGGGATAGGATTCCCAGACCTACGTAGATATAAATTTGGCCTGTGTGCTGCGCCATGTATGAGAGTGGCTTTGGTACGTTTCCGATTACATACCTATGGACAGGGAGCGTGCCCTCGCTGCCCCTTTTCACCTAATATATATATTTCATGCTGAATGGTCACAGCAGTGGAATATGTTATTTTCTTCAGTTTAGCAATATCTGTGCTGGCTACTAAACTGTGAGGCTTCCAAGTCCTCCCTTCCTGCCTTTACCGGGAAATGGAGCATTCCTCCCAGGGCTTGGAGAGACACTTTGCACAGTGGGATAAGGTATTATTAATGTGGAACATGTTGTGATGGAGTTGAGTGTGCCCCTTCCATTTGTGGATATTCAGAAGCGCGCTGGGCTTACTGGAATGGACATCTTTCCTTATTTACTGGTCTGGAGCTAAGTTTGTAGTTTACCCGTCAAAGTCTTTCTCAGATGGCATTTGTTCTCTCTTCGAGGTGGTACTCATGGGAGAGGACCGCCGTATTCGTATTACTCATTTACATCTGGCCCTTGTGGGGTTGTGTCCACCCATTGTGGAGGCAGAACTGGCATTGGCCTGGACATGGGACCTTGTGGTTGTGGATGCTAGCGAGGGGGGGGGGGTGCTTAAGGCTCTTGGAGATATTCCACTGCTGACAGCTTACGTGGAGCTTCAGGACTTACAATTCAAGTTGGTATGCAGTCTGCATTTTGCACCTTGCCGAGCATGGAGGGCTGGTCTGGCATTGACGGATGAATATCCAAGATGTGGAGCGGCTTCAGTGACCCTTGGGCACATATTCTGGCATTATGATTAAAGTCTACTGGGAAAGATTGCTTTGCTATGCTCATGATATTCTTGATGGGCACACGGTACTCTCGCTTATCTCAGTCCTCTTGGACATTTGGCCGGTGCTGGAGTAAACTGTGGGGGCCGGCCAGACATGGTTGCGGTTGGCTTGTCTTATAGCTCGTAAGGTGATTTTGCAAACTTGGTTGCGGAGAGAGGGGCTGTCCTAATGGCAATGGTGAAACAGCTTGCACAAACTCCTTCTTATGGAGAGGGAGAGAGCCCGCAAACATGTTGCATGATGAACTGACTTTATGGAAGTATGGAATCCATATCTCCAGTCTCTAAAGCCTCAGACTCAGGTGCTGAACCATTGTGCATGAATGGACAATTGGATGTAGAATGAATGTTAGGGCCATAAAGGCGAGGGCTGGATAGGGAGCGTGGGGTGGTTGGAAGGGTGGTATTAGGAGATTTCAGTTTTGACAGTCTTCCATATGCTTGGTGGAGCGAAGGAACATTCGCCAGGTGTTTAAAGATGCCCAAAGGTTACCAGGAGTTGGCAAAGAGATGTAGTAGGGGGCCCTGCCCCTTCTCCTCCTCCTTTTGCTTTCTGCAGTATCCCGTTTAATTTCTGGGTAATATGTGGGGCTGGAAGACCCCACGTGCAATGTTTCCAGTTAGTAGCATGACGTTTATGTGGGGAGGGAGTAGGGGCATTAAAGGTTCAGTACCAACTATATTGGGATGTTGGACTGGGAGATGGGGAGTTAATGAAAATGAAAAATAACTGCTGGGCTGCTGTATCTCTCTCATGTAATCTGTTACATGTTATTTTATGGACACAATTCATACAGTGCTGTTTATTGTTTTTTATTGGATGTTTAATAAAAGGTTTATACCATAAACATTATCTCCAAACCATGCAGATAAAAAGAACCTCTGGACTTTGCCCCATGTTTATCTGCAGATGGCAGAACCAGGACAGCATAGTTACTCACCTGTAACAGGTGATCTCCGGGAACAGCAGGAATTTAGTCTTCACATATGGGTATCGTCGGTACCGACGGAGCCTGCGCGGGAACGCTCCCCAGCGTCCAATAAGAAAGCTCTTGGGAGCATCCCACAGCGCCTGCATGCTGCCTTCCCGCCTTTCCCAACTGCCTCTCTCCAGTTGAGTTTAAAGCTGAGACAAAGAGAGAGAGAGAGGGAAAGAGAAATAGATAGATAGATACAACTTCTAGGGGAGGTGGGTGGGTTGTGAGGACTAAATTCCTGCTGTTCCCGGAGATCACCTGTTACAGGTGAGTAACTATGCTATCTCCAGGAACAAGCAGGAATGCAGTCTTCACATATGGGGACTCCCTAGGTTTAGATGCCAGGGAGAGACCCCAGAAGTTGTGTGTCCCTGTAAAAGGGCTCCACTCCCCCCCATGAATTTTTGGCATCCAACCAGGGATGGTGGGGGTAGGAGTTGATTAGGTATGGAAGAGGTGTTGGAGAACAGCCTGACCAATCAAGGCATCCCGGCGTGAGTCCTTGTCCAAGCAGTAATGGGCTGTGAAGGTATGAACCAAGGCCCAAGTGGCTGCTTGACAGATGTCGTCGATAGACACAGAGTGCAGATGAGCCATTGAAGCTGCCATGGCTCTCACATTGTGAGCTGTGACATGGCCCTCCAGAGGAAGATTCTTACTCTGATAGGCAAACGAAATACACTGTGCAATCCAGTTGGACAGTGTTCTCTTGGAGACTGGAAGTCCCAAATGAGAAGGATCAAAAGCAACAAAGAGTTGAGAGGACTTTCTATGTTGCTGTGTTCTTTGCAAGTAAAAGGCTAAAGCTCTTTTACAGTCTAAAGTATGAAGATTACTTTCTGCATTTGATGCATGAGGCCTTGGAAAAAACACAGGCAGGTAAACCGCTTGGTTAAGATGAAAAGGCGAGACCACTTTTGGCATAAAGTGTGGATGAGTCCTAAGGACTACCTTGTCATGATGGAACCTTGTATAAGGAAGATCAGCCACTAGTGCCTGCAACTCACTGATGCGACGTGCTGATGTGATTGCAATGAGAAAGATAAACTTCCAGGAAAGGAATTTCAATGAAGTAGTAGCTAAGGGGTCGAAAGGTGGCTTCATGAGCTGGCCAAGAACCAGATTTAAGTCCCATGCCACCCGTGGTGGCCTAATGGGAGGCTTAGTTAGAAGAAGGCCTCTCATAAATCTTGCTATAAGAGGATGGGAGGAAATAGGTTGTCCATTTAAAGGCTTGAAAGAAGCTGCAATAGCACTCAAATGGACTCTTACTGAGTTCGTTTTAAGTCCTGCATTGGAGAAATGAAGGAGATACTCCAGTAATGATTCCAGAGGTATTGCAAGGGGGCTAAGACCCTTCTGCGAGCACCATATGGTAAACCTTTTCCACTTGAATGCATAAGAACGTCTTGTGGAAGGTTTTCTGGAAGCATAAAAGATATCCTTTACTTGCCGAGAAAGGTTCAGATCATGAAGATCTAGGCCTTCAGCAACCAAGCCCTGAGATGCAGAGACTGGGGATTGGGATGCCATAACATTCCGTCCTCCTGAGATAGGAGATCTGGAGCAGACCCTAACTCCAGAGAGGGAGCTTGAGAGAGAAGTAGAAGCAGAGGGTATCACACTTGCCGTGGCCAATGTGGAGCTATGAGAATCATACGGCCTCTGTCTCTCTGAAGCTTGAACAGGGTTTTGGGAATTAGGGGAATGGGTGGAAAGGCATAAAGGAAGTCTTGACCCCAATGAAGGAGGAAAGCATCCCTGGCCTGAGAGCCTTGAGCCGGAATTCTGGAATAGAACCGGGGAAGTTTGGCATTCAACGGACTTGCAAAGAGGTCTATGTCCGGGGTTCCCCAAATTTGAAAAATCTTGGCCACCTGGTCTGCATGTAGAGACCATTCGTGTGGCAGCAGAACTCGACTGAGTCTGTCTGCCCAAGAGTTTTGGATGCCTGGAAGATACACTGCCAGGAGATGAATCTGATGCTCGCTGGCGAGGGCCCATAGTCGCAAAGATTCATTGCAAAGCGACAGAGAGCCTGTTCCCCCCTGCTTGTTCACATAGAACATGGCTACTTGATTGTCCGTATGAATGAGGACTGTCTTGTAGCTGAGCAGGGTGTGGAACACTCGAAGAGCAAGGAAGACTGCTCTGAGCTCTAAGAGATTGATCTGTAGATGAGTCTCCTGTGGAGTCCAAGTGCCTTGGGTGGAGAGGTCTTGCAGATGAGCTCCCCAACCGATTGGTGAAGCATCTGTTGTGAGAGTTGCCTGGGGTAAAGGTTGTTGAAATGGGGACCCCACCAACAGGTTTTGCGTGGACTTCCACCATTGGAGGGACAAAATAAGACGATTTGTGTTTGCTATTTTGTCTGACAGGCACCCTGATGCCTGGGTCCATTGAGTGGATAAAGTCCACTGGGCTGCTCTCATATGGAGGCGAGCATAAGGAACCACATGCACGGTAGATGCCATGTGGCCTAGTAGTTGTAACATTTCTCGAGCAGTGAGATAAGGCTTTGACACTGCTTGAGACGCTAATTGCACCATGCGAAGGCAACGGGTCTGTGGAAGATAGACCCTTGCTTTTCTGGTATCCAGCAAAGCTCCTATGAACTCTAGACACTGAGTGGGAGTTAGACTGGATTTTGGGATGTTTATGACCAGACCCAAATAGTGAAGGATACGCATTGTGCAAGATAGAGAAATCCTGGCCTCTGACTCTGATGGGGCTCGAATGAGCCAGTCGTCTAAGTAGGGGAAGATGAATATTCCTAGAGTGCGAAGAAATGCTGCTACCACAGCCATGCATTTCGTGAACACCCTTGGTGCTGAGGCCAGGCCAAAAGGAAGCACCCTGTATTGGTAGTGCTTTCCTTGAAAAAGGAACCGAAGGAACTTTCTGTGAGTTGGATGGATGAGAACATGAGTGTACGCATCCTTGAGATCCAGAGAACAAAGCCAATCCTGACTCTGAAGGTATGGCAGCAGAGTTCCCAGAGAAATCATCCTGAATTTCTCTTTGAACAGGAATTTGTTCAATTCTCTGAGGTCTAAAATAGGTCTTTGTCCCCCTGTTTTCTTTGGGATAAGGAAATAGGGGGAGTAAAACTCTGTACCCAGTTGAGGAATGGGTACCTCTTCTATTGTCCCTTGGGCAAGAAGCATAGTGACTTCTTGATCTAAAAGGTTGATATGAGAGGTCTGAGAATTGAACTGTCTTACCATTGTGGGAGGGGGCATGCAGAGAAAATGAAGCTTGTACCCCTCTTTTATAATGGAGAGAGTCCAATGTTCTGCTGTTATCTGCCCCCATCTGGGGGCAAAGTGACACAACCTTCCTGGAATGGTGGAAGGCTCTGGTCCGTTGAGGACCAGGAAGGCTAAGTTCTTGTGGAGGCTGAGACTGCTGAGGCTTAGCAGTCTTTGCTTTCCTTTGTTTAGGTGGTTGCTGACTCTTTCGGGCAGGTTGACCTGCAGAACGTCCCTGCTGGGAATAAGAGGGATAAAACCTCATCTTTTTGGAGAAGAATGGTTTCTTGAAAGATTTCTTCCTTGCAGGATCAGCTGTGGATTTGGAAAATCCTGCCTCTTATCAACAGGAAGGAGAGGGCTTAAAATCTCCAAATCTCCTGTGACTTCTTTAAGGAACATTCCCCTATATAAAATATAGGAACTGATCCTGGGAGAAAGCATGGAAGCCTGGAAAGTATGACGTCCAAAGGCATCCAAAGTTCTACACTCACGTCCTGGAGGATTAGAGGCATGCCTCTTTGCACTCCTGATCCTTTTCATAGCTGATTCCACTACAATGGAGGGGTGAGGAAGCTGAGTCTTCTGGAAACCAGGATGAGGGACTCGATACATGGTATCCAGTCTACAAGAGTGAGGAGAGGTGGTAATAGGTGTTTCCCACATTCTTAGCATGAGATCTTGTAAGATCTCATGGATAGGCAAAGTAGCTGCCTCCTTAGGAGCCTTGGGATACTGTAGAATCTCCAACTCCTTTGCCCTGGGCTCTGTTTTGGGAGCCACAGTAATGGAAAGACCTCGAGCCACCTCCCTGATGAAATCCTGAAAGGAGATATCTTCTGGAGGAGACATCCTACGTTTAGGAGAGGAAGGCTCCTCCGGGAGAAGAAGTATTCCGGTACCGACAGAGCTGTCAGAATACTCAGACTCCTCCGAGGATTCAAAGTACCTTCTGTCCAGATGCTCTTGCAGAGCACGATACCCGTACCGACCGAAGTCAGTGCCGGGGGGAATCGGTATCAGTGCATCGGTAATGGAGGGCATAGCATGACTGGGTGCCGGCAAAGCAGACACCGATGTCGATGCTGATGGTACCGGTACCAGTTGTACTGTCTGACGCGGTTCCAAGGGTGTTGATGCCGCAAGGAGAGCCGCCCGACTGCGTTCAATAGCCAGGAACCTCTGGTCTATCGATGCTGCCAATGCCTGGGTATCGGTACCGGAGAAAGCAGCCAGTACCCCAGAGCATGGCACCAGTAGTTCTGCCGAGGTTGAGGCCTCGAGAACATCCTGGAGCCCCGATAATGTCTTGGAGGCCGAAGCCTCCCGCCAGGGCAATTTTGCCGGTAAAGAACCCTCAAGGGCAACGCCAGAGGCATCTTGATGCTTGGAAGGAGACCTACCCTTTGAGGACCAGCCAAACTTATGTTTAGTTACCTGAGATCTGTGGGAGGAAAACGAAGCCCTGGAAGACGTCGATGCCACAGAGGCTGCATCGGAGGGAAAAAGGGTGCTGAGCTTAGTAGCTCGGTTTTGTCGACCCCTCTTGGACATCATGGCACAGGCCATACACTCCGAGATGGAGTGGTCAGGACCTAAACATTTGAGACACCATGCATGGGTGTCGGTGACGGAGATGGTACCGCCACACTTGGTGCACTTCTTGAAACCCGAAGCGGGTATTTCCATAGTAGAGGAAATTTTGGGCCTAAGGCCCAAAATGGCATGTGCACCTGAGGAAGAAAAGTTTGGAAAAATAATACTATATATATTTTTTTTTTTTAAAAAGAAAGAAAGAAGAACCGGCGGTACCGGTATAGCATCGAGGAAGGCAGACGCGACCACAAAAAAGGAGAATAGGAAACATTTTCTGCGGTGACAGGAACCACCACCTGCTGGCTCCGCGGAAAACGAAGAACTGGAGAGAGGCAGTTGGGAAAGGCGGGAAGGCAGCACGCAGGTGCTGTGGTATGCTCCCAAAAGCTTTCTAATTGGACACTGGGGAGCGTTCCCACGCAGGCTCCATCGGTACCGACGATACCCATATGTGAAGACTACATTCCTGCTTGTTCCTGGAGATAAACCATTTATTCATTTGAAAATTGAAGACACGTGTTTCTTCACCCAATCTAACCACTCTCCTTCCTCAGGAAATGTTCCTGATTAAACCAGCTAAGTGTGCATGCATCTGTAATTGACCTTTCATGAAGAGACTGAAAATAGCTATAGAAGTCCTACATAAAAAAATGAAACGGGCGACTAGTGTTTTAAACAGGGCAAAGATAGAAAAATGTAAATCAATGCAATGCATGTATATAAAGGAGTCCTTGGGGATAGGGGGAGACAACATTTAAGGCTTAAGCTGAAATAGAGAGAAAGTCAAGAAGGTAAAAAGAGGCACTGTGGATGGGATTTAATAAAAATCAGTTGGTCTTCACAAAATAGTTAAGAACATAAGATATGCCATACTGGGTCAGACCAAGGTCCATCAAGTCCAGTACCCTGTCTCCAACAGTGGCCAATCTAAGTCATAAGTACCTAGCAGTTTCCCCAAAAAACACAGGTTCCTCATTGCTTGTATTAGTTCAAGCAGTGATATCTTGGGTCCCTCTTAATAATCGTTTATGGACCTTTCTTCCAGGAACTTGTCCAAACCTTTTTTTTAAACCCAGATACACTAACAGCTTTTACCACATCCACCGGTAACAAATTCCAGAGTTTGATTACACGTTGAGTGAAAAAATATTTTCTCTTACTAGTCTTAAATAGGTTACCCTGTAGCTTCATTTCATGTCCCCTAGTCTTTTTATATTCTGATGATGTAAACAATTGATCCATATTTATCCGTTCCACTCCATTCATTAATTTATAGACCTCTATCATATCTCCCCTCAGCCGTCTCTTTTCCAGGATGAAGAGCCCCAACCTTCTTAGCTTCTCTTCATAGGAGTATCCTTCCATCCCCTTTACCATTTTGGTGGCTCTTCTCTGTACCTTTTCTAATAACGCTATATCCTTTTTAAGATAAGGCAACCAGAACTGCACACAATATTCAAGGTGCGGTCACACCATGGAACGATACAGAGGAATTATAATATCCTTTGTTTTATTTTCCATTCCTTTCCTTATGATACCTAGCATTCTGTTTGCTCTCTTGGCTGCCGCTGCACACTGGGCGGAGGGTTTTAACATGTTATCAATGATAACGCCTAAATCTTTTTCCTGGGTGGTGGGGCTCCCAGTGTGGAACCTTGCATTGTGTAACCATAGTTTGGGTTGTTCTTTCCTAGGTGCATAACTTTGCACTTATTTACACTGAATTTCATCTGCCATTTGGATGCCCAGTCTTCCAATTTATCAAGATCCTCTTGCAATTTTCCACAATCCTCTTGGGTTTTAACAACTTTAAATAGTTTTGTGTCATCTGCAAATTTGATAACATCACTCGTTATTATTCCCTTTTCCAGGTTACAATTTAAAAAAAGGAAAAGTGAAAAAGTAAAGCAATGGCAGCAAGTTGCTCATGCAGAAGATATTTTATTTAACATTTCTTATATACCGCCTTTCATGATATCAAGGCGGTTTACATTGAACAAACTGAAATTACATTGAACAGTGCATTATAACTTGGAGATAACTATTTTACAGGGAACATGGTCAATGGAGGGTTAAGTGGCTTGCCCAAGACCACAAGGAGTAGCTGTGGGACTAGAAACACCAGTCCTTCCGGCCCAAAGTTGCTGTCCTCTAGTGGGATTTGAACCCCTGACCTTCCAGCCTGAGGTACCTTGCCCCAACCACTAGGCCACTCCTCCACTCCGTATATAGTTTCAAACTCTTCTGGTATTTTTCTCCTCTTCTCATCTACCCATCTTGGGGTACTGGTGTGGGTAACTCACTCTTCTGCTCTTGATGTTTAATCTGTAATAAAGTTTCAAAAATCCATAACTCCAAAAAACCCTGGTAGCTTAAACAGGCACTACCAGTGTGGTGGGTGTTTTGAGGTTTAGACAAACTTCAAACTCTTCTGGACCTCAAAATTCAGGATATACCTCCCATGTGGTGATATAAGTTGGGAATTATCAGCTTGTGTCACCAAGAGGGTGCATATTAAAGTAGTTTAAAAAAATAGCAGAAACATATCACTTAGCTGGGAGGTGAGGGATACACCTTTTTAGAAATCTTCATACTATTGATCCATCGGCTCGCTCCACTATTGTATCATCACCTCTTTTCTCCACTTTGTCTTCTAATTCAGTTGATGAGGCTGTAGCTTCCTATAATACTGCTCTCTCCTCAGCTCTGGATACCCTTGCTCTGCCCCTGCCACATTCTTGAGGCACACTACCTCAGCTCTGGCTGTCTTCAACTACCCAGTATCTCTGCGACGGTGTCAGCTCGGCTGAGCGTATGTGGCTCAAATCCTGTACCCTGACTTTTTTTACTTCAAATTCATGCTTGCCTCCTTCTGGTCAGCCATAGCAGTCACCAAGCAAAACTAACTCACTTGCTTCTGACCCCTGCCATCTCTTCCCAACTTTCTCCTCAAGGTACCTCCATCTCTGACCCTTCTCTTTCTGCCCAAGCCCTAGCCGACTATTTCCATGATAAAGTCCACAAGATTACACTCCAATTCCCCACAAGGTCAGCTTCATTCCCTCTTCAATACCAACTCTTCCCTTCAATCTCTGCCATCCTTTTGTCCTTTTCTAAAGTCTCTGAAGAGGAAACCTCTTTTTTTTCTCTCCTCTAAACTCACTACCTATTCCTCTGATCCTATCCCCACCTATCTCCTTTACTCTATCTGCTCCTCCATCATCCCATTCACCTTTCCCATCGCTCCTTTCATGTTGTTCTGGTGGATCCTCCTCTGCTGCTATCTCATTCTCAGTTGGTGTACTCCAAAGATCTATCTTGGGTTCGTTCCTTTTCTTTCTCTATACCCAGTCCCTTGGTGCACTCATCTCTTCCCACGGCTTTCAGTACCATCTTTTCGCTGACTCCCCCCAGATCTACCTCTTTACACCTGAAATCTCTCTGGCAATCCAGGCCTGGATCTCTGACTGCCTTTCTGACATAGCATAGTTACTCACCTGTAACAGGTGATCTCCGGGAACAGCAGGAATATAGTCTTCACATATGGGGTATTGTCAGTACCAACAGAGCCTGCACGGGAACACTCCCCAGCGTCCAATAGGAACGCTTTTGGGAGCATCCCTCAGCACATGCGTGCTGCCTTCCTGCCTTTCCAACTGTCCTTCTTCAGTTAAGTTTGTAGCTGAGCGAGAGGGAGAGAGGAAAGAGACAAAGAGATAGAGAGACAACTCCTAGGGGAGGTGGGTGGGTTGTGAAGACTAAATTCCTGCTGTTCCCGGAGATCACCTGTTACAGGTGAGTAACTACGCTATCTCCAGGAACAAGCAGGAATGTAGTCTTCACATATGGGGAACTCCCTAGCTAAAGATGCCAGGGAGATAGCCCCAGGAAGGTGCCACCCTAGAAAGGTGGGAATCCTTCCTCCCATGGATCTCTGGCATTCCACCAGGGTTGGTGGGTAGGAGCTGAATTAGGTCTGAAAGAGATTTTGAAGAACAGCTTGGCCAAAGGCGGCATCCCGATGGGAGGCTTTATCCAGGCAGTAGTGGGCTGTGAAGGTGTGCACCGAAAACCAGGTGGCTGCTCGACAAATGTCATCGATAGACACAGAGTGGAGATTAGCCATGGAAGTTGCCATGGCTCTCACATTATGAGCTGTGACATGGTCCTGAAGAGGAAGACCCTTACTCTCATAAGCAAAGGATATGCATTGGGCAATCCATTTAGATAAAGTTCTTTTGGAGACTGGAAGTCCCAAATGACTAGGGTCAAAAGCTATAAAAAGTTGCGAGGACTTTCTATGTTGCTGTGTTCTCTGTAGGTAAAAGGCTAAGGCTCTTTTACAATCTAAGGTATGAAGGCTTCTTTCTGCATCAGAGGCATGAGGCCTCGGAAAAAATACAGGAAGGTAAATTGATTGATTTAAATGAAAAGGTGCAACCACCTTTGGCATAAAGTGTGGATGAGTTCTAAGAACAACCTTATCATGATGAAACCTAGTATAGGGAGGATCAGCCACTAAAGCTTGCCTTTCACTAATGCGACGTGCAGAGGTGATTGCAATTAGGAAGATGACCTTCCAGGTCAAAAACGTAAGGGCTGTAGTGGCTAAAGTCTCAAAAGGCAGCTTCATGAGCTGCCCGAGAACTAGATTTAGATCCCATTCCACCGGTGGTGGTTTAATGGGAGGCTTTGTTAATAGAAGACCTCTCATAAATCTGGATAGGAGTGGATGAGAGGAAATTGGTTGTCCATTCAGAGGCTTATAAGAAGCTGCAATTGCACTAAGATGGACTCTTACCGAATTGGTCTTTAGACCAGAATTCAATAAATGAAGGAGATACTCTAGTATTGAGTCTAAGGGTATGGACAAGGGGGTTTAATCCCTTCTTGGAGCACCATATAGTAAAACGTTTCCACTTGAATGCATAAGATCTTCTCATGGAAAGTTTCCTAGAAGCCTGAAGGATATTTTTTACCTGTTGGGACAGGTTGAAATCCTGTAGGTCTAAGCCTTCAGCAACCAGGCCGTGAGATGCAGGGACTGGGGATTCGGGTGCCATAGTGTCCCGTTCTCTTGGGAAAGGAGATCTGGAGCATGCCCTAACGCCAGAGGTGCAGCTTGAGAGAGATGTAGAAGCAGGGGATACCACGCTTGGAGTGGCCATCGTGGCACTATGAGAATCATGCGACCCCTGTCTCTGAAGCTTGAAGAGTGTTTTGGGGATGAGGGGAATGGGTGGGAAGGCATAAAGGAAGTCCTGACCCCAGTGAAGGAGGAAGGCATCCCTTGCCTGATAATTGTGAGCTGGAATCCTGGAACAGAACCGGGGAAGTTTGGCATTCAGTGGACTTGCAAAGAGGTCCATGTCTGGAGTGCCCCAGAGATGAAATATTTTTGTCACCTGGTCTAGGTGGAGGGACCACTTGTGAGGCAGCAGTACTCGACTGAGTTTGTCTGCCCAAAGGTTTTGAATGTCTGGAAGATATACCACTAGAAGGTGAATTTGAAACTCTCTGGCGAGGGCCCACAATCGTAAAGCTTTGTTGCATAACGACAGAGAGCCTGCCTGTCCCGCGCCCTGCTTGTTCATATAGAACATGGCTACTTGATTGTCCATCTGGACTAGGACTGTCTTGTAGCTGAGCTGGGTGTGGAATACTCGAAGAACTAAACAGATTGCTCTTAATTCCAGGAGGTTTATGTGTAGACCATCCTCCTGTGGAGTCCAGGTTCCTTGGGTAGAGAGATGATTCAGGTGTGCTCCCCAACCCACCTGTGATGCATCTGTTGTTAGGGTGGCCTGAAAGAGGGGTTGATGAAAAGGAGACCCCACTGTCAGATTTTCTAGTGATTGCCACCATTGGAGGGACAAAATTAGTCGTTGCGAGTTTATTATTTTGTCCGACAAATGATCTGTGGCCTGTGTCCACTGTGTGGATAGGGTCCACTGAGCTGCTCGCATGTGGAGGCGAGCATATGGGACTACATGAACCATGGATGCCATATGTCCCAGCAACTATAGTAGCTCTCGAGCAGTTAGGGAGGATTTCCCTGCTGCTTGAGAAGCTAGTTGCATTATGCGAAGACACCGGGCCTGTGGAAGGAAAGCCCTTGCCTGTCTGGTATCTAGACAGGCCCCTATGAATTCCAGGCATTGGGAAGGAACAAGTTGGGATTTTGGAAAGTTTATTACCAACCCCAAGTATTGGAAGATTCGCATTGTGCAGTGCTGGCCTCTGTAACTGTAGGGGCTCGAATGAGCCAGTCGTCTGAGTAAGGGAAGACGAATATCCCCAGGGATCGAAGAAATGCAGCTACTACTGCCATGCATTTCGTGAATACCCTTGGTGCTGAAGCCAGACCAAAGGGAAGAACCCTGTACTGGAAATGTTTTCCCCTGAAAAGGAATCGTAAGAATTTCCTGTGTATATGCATCCTTTAAGTCTAGAGAGCAAAGCCAATCCTGGCTTTGAAGGTATGGCAGAAGAGTTCCTAGAGAAATCATTTTGAACTTCTCTCAAAACAAGTATTTGTTCAATTCTCTGAGGTCTAAAATGGGTCTGTGTCCCCCTGTTTTCTTTGGAATAAGAAAATAGGGGGGAGTAGAACCCTGCACCCCGTTGAAGAATGGGTACCTCCTCTATTGCCCCTTGGGCAAGAAGTGTTGAGACCTCGTGATCTAGCAGATTGTCTGCGGAGGTTTGAGAATTAAATTGCTTTAGAATTGTAGGAGGGGCATGCTGTGAAAATGGAGCTTGTACCCTACTCCTACAATGGACAAAGTTCAATCTTCTGCTGTTATCTGATGCCATCTGTTGGCAAAGTGGCATAACCTGCTTGGGATATTGGGGACCCCTCAGAGGCAGGAAGGCTAAGCTCTCTAGGAAGGAGTCAAAGCCCTTGAGGGGGCTGAACCTGTAGAGCTGGTTGGGCTCTTGGGCCTTTTGGCTTCTTTTGCTGTCTAGTTTGTCCCTTTTGGGCAACCTGACCCTGAGTTTGACTCTGTTGGGTATAGGAAGGATAAAATTTCCTCTTTTTGCTGCAAGAGGGCTTTTTATAAGGCTTCTTTTTGGCTGGAGTGGCTGTACATTTTGACAATCTAGAGTAGTACTGTCAGCATCTAACTCATTAGCCTTTTCCTGCCAGTTCTTGCTGAAGAGATTCTCTCCCATGCAAGGAATGTTGCCTAACTTGTCCTGTACCCAAGTCTCCAAGTCTGATGCCTGAAGCCAGGCAATCCGTCGTGCACCAATGGCAATAGCAGAGGTTCTGCTGATGCATTCAAAGCAGTCAAAGGCTGCACGATTTACAAACTTGGAGACATCTTGAGCATGCTTAACTAGAGCAAGAAAGCCTTGTCTCTTCTCATCTGGGAGAAATGGGCTCATAAGCTCCAAGTCTCCTGTAACTTCCTTGAGGAACATTCCCATATACAGTATATATGAATGGATCCTAGCTGAAAGCATGGAAGCCTGAAAAGTTTGGCGCCCAAAAGCATCCAGAGTCCTGCATTCACGACCTGGAGGATTGGATGCATGCCTCTTTGCACTTTTCGTCCTACGCATGGCTGACTCCACCACCATTGAATGGTGTGGCAGCTGAGTCTTTTGAAATCCAGGACATGGCGGAACTCGATACATAGTATCAAGTCTCCTAGAGTGAGGAGATATAGTCAGAGGTGTCTCCCACATTCTGAGCATCAAGTTATGCAGGATTTCATGGATGGGCAGAGTGGCTGCCTCCTTTGGAGGTTTAGGATATTGGAGAATTTCCAATTCCTTTGCTCTGGGTTCCTCTTCAGGAGCCACCGTGATTGAAAGGCCCTTGGCCATATCACGAATAAAATCCTGAAAAGGACATGTCCTCTGGAGGTGACATTCTGCGTTGGGGGAAAGAGGGATCTTCTTGGAGAAACCCTCTAGTACCAGCAGAATTGTCAGAGTCTTCGGAATCAGAGGATTCAAAGTATTCCTGACTACGATGCTCATGCAAAGCACGGTCCCGGTATTGATCGAAGTCGGTACTGAGCTGATCCGGTACCGATCTGTCAATTCCAGCCAAAGATGGCGTGGGAAGAATACCCACCGGGGCGGGTACCGGTGTCCATACTGGTGTAGGTACCGGCATCGATGTCGGTACCGGTGCCCGTTCGACCAATGGTACCACAGCTGAGAGAAGAGCTGCGATGCTGCATTCGATAGCGAGGAACCTCTGGTCTATCGACGCTGCCGATGCCTGGGTGTCGGTACCAGTGAAAACGGCCGGAACCCCTGAGCATGGCACAGGTAGTTCTTGCGAGGTCGGGGCCTCGAGAACATCCTGGAGCCCCATTGATGCTTTGGAAGCCGAAGCCTCCCGCCGGGGCTGCTTTGCTGGTGTAGTTCCCTCAAAGGCAATGCCAATGGCCTCTCGATGCTTAGCAGGAGAGCTACCCTTTGAGGACCGGCTTTTATGTTTAGTTAACTGAGATCCATGGGAGGAAGAGGAGGCCCTTGAAGATGTCGATGCAATGGATCTACTATTGATTTAAACCACGTTCATTCAAACCCAAATTCAGTAGAGCTGATCATTCCATGTTTCTATTCAAAAAGCTAGATTCAGGTCTCAGACTTTAACTGCACTTTAATCAGGACTATGTCCTTTCATATAGTGCTGTTGTTTTTTCATCAACGACCTTCCAATATTTTTATCTCTTTATGCTGCACCTTCAACTGTGCTTTCTTTATTATGTTTACTGTGTTATTTAAAAATTGTATAAATAGATCCCGACGCTCAAATTCGGCGCCACTATCGCGTTTCAACGTGAAATTTTTTCTTCAGGAGATCCTTTATTCAATAGATAATGCCGCTGCCCGCGTCTCCTTCCTTTTAATTTCAATATGAGAGACGCCGCGCTGAATTTGAGCGTCGGGATCTATTTATACAATTTTTAAATAACACAGTAAACATAATAAAGAAAGCACAGTTGAAGGTGCAGCATAAAGAGATAAAAATATTGGAAGGTCGTTGATGCAAAAACAACAGCACTATATGAAAGGACATAGTCCTGATTAAAGTGCAGTTAAAGTCTGAGACCTGAATCTAGCTTTTTGAACAGAAACATGGAATGATCAGCTCTACTGAATTTGGGTTTGAATGAATGTGGTTTAAATCAATAGTCGATAGTTAAACGTTCAAGAAGAGACCATAACCATAACGAGATGCAATGGATCTGGCATCCGAAGAAAAGAGGGTACCGAGCTTTGCAGCCCGGTTCTGTCTTCCTCTTTTAGTCATCTCCATGCAGGAGAGACATTCAGATGGAGAATGTTCAGGCCCTAAACATTTAAGACACCAATCATGGGTGTCAGTGACGGAAATGGTACCGCCACATTTAGTACATTTTTTAAAAACACTAGTTGGTTTTTCCATGTTTTAGGAATATGGGGCCTAGTGCCCAAAATGGCGCCTAGCACCAAGAAAGAAAAGTTTCTGAAGAGAAACAGTTCAAAGTATAAGTTTTTGGGGGGTTTTTTGGAAAAGAAAAGAACCGGCGGTACCGGTAAGCGTCGTGCGGCAGGCAAACGCAACCACAAGAAAAGAATTTTAAAGACGGAATTTTCTGCGGTGACAGGGTATGGATCCTGTCGGCTCCGCGGAAAACGAAGAACTGAAGAGGGACAGTTGGAAAGGCAGCGCGCAGGTGCTGAGGGATGCTCCCAAAAGTGTTCCTATTGGACGCTGGGGAGCGTTCCTGCGCAGGCTCCGTTGGTACCGACGATACCCCATATGTGAAGACTACATTCCTGCTTGTTCCTGGAGATTGCTGCTTCGTCTCACCGCCACTTGAAATTGAACATGGCCAAAACAGAGATGTTTATTTTTCCCCCTAAACCCTCCTCTCCCCCTTCCTCCTTTCTCAGTCTCTGTGGATAATTCTCTACTCCTCCTCATTTCCTCGGCTCACAACCTTGGGGTCATCTTTGACTCCTCTCTCTTCTCCTTACACATCCAACCGATAGCTAAAACCTACCATGTCTTTCTCTATAACATCAACAAAATCCACACATTCCTTTCTGAACATACTACTTAGACAGACACTTACCACTCTTTAGTCACCTCCAATCTAGACTATTGTAACCTACTCCTTGCTGGTCTTCCTCTGAATCGTCTCTCCCCCCTTCAATCTGTTCAACTGCTGCGCGGCTAATCTTCCGCCAGCCTCATCAAGCTCACATTACCCCTCTTCTCAAGTCACTTCATTGGCTACCTATCCGTTTCCACATCCAGTTCAAACTCCTCCTGCTGACCTATAAGTGCATTCACTCTGCAGCTGCTCACAATGTTTCCTCTCTTATCTCTCCCTACACCCCTCCTTGGGAACTCCGCTCTTCTGGCAAATAGCTTCTATCTGTGCCCTTCTCTTCTATTGCTAACTCCAGACTTTGCTCCTTTCACCTTGCTGCTCCTTATGCCTGGAACAAATTACCTGAGTCTGTATGTCTGGTGCCTTCTCTGGCCCTTTTCATGTCCAGACTGAAAACTCACCTCTAAGCTTTCAGATCTTAACTCAACTGTTTCCTTTGTGTTAACTTACCAGTCCCCCTAGATGTGTTTCATGTCTACAGCTACTGTGTTGTCTGTCTTGACTAGACTGTAAGCTCTGATGAGCAGGGACTGTCTTTTACATGTGCCTGTGCAGTGCTGTGAACGTTTTGTAGCGCTATACAAATGCTCAGTAGTAGTATCAATAACAGTAGTAGTAGCAACAACAGTAGTAGTCCTATTCTCAACCTATCGCTCTCCACTGCAACTGTCTCTGCAGCCTTCAAGCATGCTGTGGTCACACCTCTCCTCAAGAAACCCTCGCTAGACCTTACCTATCCTATCGATCCATCTCCCTCCTCCCCTTCATTTCTAAACTACTTGAACATGCAGTTCTCCACCATTGCCTTGAATTTCTCTCCTCTCAAGCCCTACTAGATCCACTTTGATCTGCCTTTCGTCCCTTACATTCTACCAAGATGGCTCTTGCCAAAGTCCCGTGGACCTGTTCCTGGCTAAATCCAAGGGCCTTTACTCAGTCCCCATTCTTTTTGATCTTTCTGCTGCTTTAGAGATAGACGACCACCACCTTCTCCTCGTCACTTTGTCCTCACTTGGTTTTCAAGGGTTCTGTGCTATCCTGGTTCTCTTCTTATCTCTCCCATCATTCTTTCAGTGTTTGTTCTGGTGGTTCTTCCTCTGCTGCTATCCCACTATCAGTTGGTGTAGCCCAGTGTTCTGTTCTGGGCCCTCTCCATTTCTCTCTCTATACCCAGTCCCTTGGTGCTCGTATCTCTTCCCATAGCTTTCAGAACCATTTTTATGTGGATGACTCAGATCTCTCTCTCGCTACACTTGATATTTCTACGACACTCCAGGCCCGAATCTCTGCTTGCCTATCTGACATCGCTGCCTGGATGTCTCACTGCCGTTTGAAATTGAAAATGGCTAAAACTGAACATATTTTTTCCCCTAAACCCTCACCCTCCCTTTCTTCTGTCTTAATCTTTGTAGGTGTGATAAGGAAGCTTATCATAGCTCAGGAAGGAGCTATAGAAAAGGTGAAGTGACTCTGAACAAGCAACCTGTCAGTTCTGGTAGAAATAAGAAAACAGAATTTTCCCATAAAAGACTACCAGTCCCAGAATGCACCAGGTTTCCAACAGCCATTAGAGGAGCTGAAGTGGGGAAACGTGTGTTCAATCAGGAGGGCTATGAGGTAATCCCTAAGCACTCATCTCAAAGGGCAGGGCCTGATTCAGCACAGCTGCGCTGTATTAGGGGGGAGCACTCATCTAGGCAGAATAAAGGTAGAGTTTATTCTACAGAGAATTATCCTCATTATCCTGAGCATCAGCTTGAGCTTGATCATCTTCGTCATCAGGAGGATCATCAGAAGCAGAAGCCAAACCGGACGGACAGAGAGGGAAAGAAACCCTTTGGAAGAAGGAAGAGAAAAGCCTTTGAGAGGTCTAGAAGAGTCCAGAGCAGTACGTTATACGGGGAGGCATTCCAAGGGCTAGCATACACCATTGGACTGGGGAAAGCCAGAGGAATGGTGCTGCAGAGCTAGGAATCTCCAGACGGTACCTGTGAGAGAGACGGCTACACGTGGAAGGGACCCTAAGACCCGTGCCAGAAGGTATGTGAAGAGAGATCCAGTGTCCAGGGATCTGGATTGGAAGGCTGGACATAAGAACTGGACTACATACTGGCCAGGCTATATAGAGAGGAACTCTAACAGCAATGGAAGCTCAGGTATGAACACTGATCTATGCCCTAGCTATAACCTTGAAAGACAGCAGGGTAACAAGTATTCTCCTGAAAGTGCTCCATTGAGAGATTCATCTGTGCCAATCCATGATATTGAACCCATGCTTGTTGAAGAAGGGGGAATGATTGCAGATGAAGAATGTGTTTATATGGACTGCTCTCTGTCCAAACTCCTTTGGTGATTTTCTGTTATAAAGTACAGCAACCATCCCAAAGAAATACAAACTTGTTCTTTAATCTACTCAGAAAAGCTCCTGAAGCAGGATTTGACCCACACAGTAGAAAGCAAGCCAGCTAAGGGGTTTCAGCTGGATAACTGCTAGCAATTGAGCCTTACCTAATTGTTGTGAGCTAGGAGAGAATCACTTCTGAATCTATGTGGGAAGTTATCAGAAGTTAAACTGAAAAGAACAGTTTTTTTCTTTCTTTGTGGCTTTTCGTTTGTTGTTTGATATATGCTAAGAAAACATTAGCTAATGCCTGACAAGTTTGAATGTTGTTTTCCTGATTTTGATTTTGTTTTTCCAAGTTAAACACTGGAAGCAAGTAAACCTGATTTATGTGCTACCAAGCATATCTGTGTTGGGAGAAATAACCCCATAAATAAATATCTTATTGGCTTTACCCAAGAGCACAACTAAATTATTGTTAGCAGCTGTGTCTGGTGTGAATGAACTACATTGCCCACAATCCCTTGCAAATCATATAGATATATGCACTTGCCAAGACTGTGAAGATTCTCACCCAGGCAGCCGTCTGACAGTAGGTAGCACTCTTCTACTTCCTGTTTTCTCAGCCCACAACCTTGGGGTCATCTTCGATTCCTCCTTCTCCACACACATCCAATTGATTGCTAAAACTTGTCGTTTCTGTCTCTAACATTAACAAAATTTGTCCCTTTCTTTCTGAGTATACTACTAAAACATTTATTCACTCTTTAGTCACCTCCCATTTAGACTATTGCAACCTCCTCCTTGTTGGTCTGCTTCGGAGTTATCTCTCTCCCCTTCAATCTGTTCAGAATGCTGCTATGTGACTAATCCGCCAGTCCCAATATACTCTTGTAATCGCTCTTCTCAAGTCACTTCATTGGCTTCTCTTCGGTTTCCATATCCAGTTCAAACTTCTTTTCTGACTTACAAATGCATTCATTCTACTGCTCCACACCACCTTTCCTCTCTCCCTACACCCCTCCTCGTGAATTTCGCTGTTCTACTGGCTTGCCTCTCTCCATGCCCTTTTCTTCTTCTGCAAACTCCAGACTTCATTTCTTTCACCTTGCTGCTCCATATGCCTGGAACAAACGACCAGAGTCTGTACATCAGGTTTCATCTCTGCCCCTTTCAAATCCATGCTAAAGGTTAACCTCTTTGAAGCTGCTTTGGATCCTAGTGCCTTGCTTTCCTTATTTGTACCCTTGTTCTCAGCTATTGTAATTGTCTATCTTGATTAGATTGTAAGCTCTGACAAGTAGGGACCATCTTTTATATGTATCTGTACAGCGCTGCATATGCCTTGTAGTGCTATTTAAATGATGAATATTAGTAGTAGGTCCCTTCCATCATAATGCTGAGCATTCTCTGACATGAAGGGATACAGGCCCCACTTTATCGCTCCTGTCAGACAGTTGGAACTCAGACATTTCTCCCCTCTGTACTGGGTTCCTCTAGCACTGGACTCTGCAGGAAGATCGTTCTAGCCTACAGCTCCTTGGATCTTAGCCTTCTCTCTCTCTTATTTAGGCTTGCAGTTTAGTAAAACCTAGCTGGTTTATGGGATGAAAACACTTCCAGACTGGAGACTAGCTGGTCATGATGGAGGCAGCACTCCAGTCTCTTACAGCCTCCCCTGCTTCCCCAGACTCCTTTGTAATAAAGGCACTTAGTACCTGCATGCAGTGCTATTAATAAGTCCCTCCAAAATCACAGAAGGCAACACACCTCCTGGTTAAGACTGGTAGACTGGCCCATTCTGCATGACTTTGCAAAAAAAGAGATGTCAAATTAAGAGCAGGGACTCCAGACTGTTGGTACCCACCATCCCTGGTTCCACTCTGGTCTATTTCTCCACCGAAGATATCTCCATTGTGCTGAACGCCTTTGGCGTAAGCACACCTCCTCTTCTAATCTGAGCAATTTCCGCCAATGTTTCCATCATTATCGCTCCCTTCTGCACTCAGCGAAAGTCATATTATTCCAACCTCATCTCTAACTCTGCCAATTCCTCCCGTCAGCTTTACTCTGTTCTTTGCATCCTCTCCACCTCCCATGCCACTCTTTCTTCCTCTTCCCCTCCCAATCTCTCCCGATCCCGCTTCCCTCGCTACCTTCTTCACTTCCAAAGTCCTCCCTGTCCGTCTCACCTTTCCTTCATGTCCCCCTCCTCTTTCCCCTGGCACGGTTTCGCCACCCTCCTTGGCTTCCCTTACGCCCCCCCCCTTCTCCCCCTTTTTCTTTAACCCATCTCTGGTCCACATTCGAGCCTCTCTTTCAACTCTATCCAAAGTCTTTCTGTCCACCCGGAAAACCATGTGTCTTTCTGATCCTATTCGCTCTCACTGGCTCATGGAACCTTCCTTAGCTCTCTCTTCTTTCATCTTCTCTATTTTCAATTCTAGCCTATCCACTGGGATTTTCCTCTCACTATGGAAACACGCTTCTGTCTGTCCCCTTCTAAAGAACAGCTCCCTTGACCCTTCTTCTCTTTCTAACTGGCGCACTATTTCTAATCTTCCCTTTATTTCTAAACTCTTAAAAAAGTTAGTTTTCTCTCAACTTTCTTCTCACCTTGAGACCTCACTTACTCTTCACCCCCGCCAATCTGGTTTTCGCCCCGGCCACAGCACGGAATCTGTTCTTCTCTCTCTTCTTAATGAATTGCATGCTACACATGATCGTGGGTCTATTTCTCTCGCTGTCTCTCTTGATCTGTCTGCTACTTTCGATTTGATTGATCACTGCACTCTTTTGGGTCGTCTTAGGGAAGCTGGTCTTGCTGGTTTGGTTCTCCACTAGTTTCGCTCTTTTCTCTCCTGTCGTTCCTTCTCGTTCTTTCTGGGTCTTCTTTCTCTCCCCCCACTCCGCTCCCTTGTGGTGTCCCACAGGGTTCTGTCCTCGCACCTCTTCTCTTCAATATCTTTCTTGCCCCCCTTGCTCTGCTGGTTCAACAGCATGATATTGCAGCCTATTATTATGCAGCTGACATCTTTCTTTTGTATCACACAGATTCTTCAAACCCTGATATTACCCCCTTAATACCTGTCTGTCCTCTGTGGCTTCCTGGCTCTCCTCTAACTTCCTTCACATTAACCTCGCCAAAACCTCTGCTATCTGGTTCACTCTTGGGCAGTCTTCCTCTCCCCTTCCCTCACTCCTTTAATGTTCTTCCTTACCTATCTCCATGGTTTCTTCACTCTGGTACCTTGGTATTACTCTTGACTCATCCCTTTCTTTCAAACCCCACATTTCCTCTGTTGTTCAGCACTCCTTCCTCACCTTGAAGCAGCTCCGCGCAGCTCCCCCTTTTCTCTCTTTTTCCACCTTGTCTACTCTGTTCCTTTCTCTTGTGGTGTCTCGTCTTGACTATTGTAATGTTGTTTTAGTCAGCCTTCCCCAGCCACAACTGTCTCGTCTTCAACATATCCAGAACACTGCCGCCCGTATTCTCACCCATGCCTCTCGCTTTGATCACGTCACTCCCCTGCTTCTACGCTTGCACTGGCTCCCTGTTTCTTTCCGGATTCAAGTTTCTTATGTTTGTTCATAAATCAATTCACACAGGTATTTCCCCTCTATCTTGCTGACCAGGTTCATCTTTACACCCCCCTCCGCACCCTTCGTTCTATTCACACCAACCGCATGTCACATTCCCTTCCCCTTCCCACTCGTTCCTCTGCTTTTTATTTCCTTGGCCCGGAGCTCTGGAACTCGCTCCCCCATGCCCTCCATTTGGAACAGTCTTTTATTGCATTCAAAGCCAAATTAAAAACCCACCTTTTCTGTCTTGCTTATGACATCCCCACCCGCCCTCTGCCCCTTTCCACACCTCCACCTCCATGTATTGTCCTTTGTCCCTAGCAATCAGAGTCTCTCCCCCTTATTCTCCCTGTTGTTCTCTCTCTCTCCTTTGTCTTTTCTCTATTCTGTTCTTTTCTGTTTCTTTGATTTTATGGTGTTCCTTTTCTTTTATTTTCTGCAGCATTTTATTTAATCCGCCCAGATACTTGTGTTGTTGGACGGTATATTAAGTATAAAACAAACAAACATTATGGTGATCCTGCTACACATACTTTTAGCTATTCTCAGGGACTCACTTTTCATTCAAAACAGCTAGTTAGCTACTTAATGATCCAGCTCAATTTCTTTCAAAATGGTCTTCTAGAAATCTAGAGATGGCTATTCACCCCAGAGGTACGCATGCTCTCAAATGTTAAAATAAAACTATGCCTACTTCATTGTGAAATATTCAAATAGGATATAGAAGGAAGAGTAAAACAAACCTTATAACGTTTACTTTCATGTTGGATATTATTTTAAAATTCTTCAAGCCCTCACAAATCTTGCATATAGTATACTGGGTGAAGTACTTCTGTCCACAAAAGAATAGCGGGACCTGGGCATGATTGTGTCTGATGATCTTTAAGTAGCTAAACAGGTAAAAAGGCGAAGGTAAAAGCTAGGAGGATACCTGGGTGCATAGAGAGAGGAACGGCCAGCAGAAGAAAGGAGGCGATAGTACCACTGTATAAGTATTTGGTGCGACCTCATCTGGAGTATTGTGTGCAGTTCTGGAGACCGCACCTTCAAAAGGATATAAACAGGCTGGAATCGGTACAGAGAGTGGCTACTAAAATGGTTAGTGGTCTTCAAAATAAAGCATATGAGGACAGACTTAAGGATCTTAATATGTACACAACCTTAGAGGAAAGGCGGGATAGTGGTGATATGATTGAGATGTTTAAATACCTCCGTGGCATAAATGCACAGGAGGAGAGCCTCCTTTGATTCAAAGCAAGCTCTGCTATGAGGGGACATGGATGAGGGTGAAAGGGGATAGATTCAGGAGTGATATGTGGAAATATTTCTTTAGGGAAAGAGTGGTGGATCCGTGGAATAGTCTCTCAGAGAAGATGCTAGAAATGAGGACAGTATCTGAATTCAAAGAAGCATGGGACAAACAGAGGATCTCTAAAGGAAAAAAGGGGACTGTTGTAGTGGCTGATATGAAACAGCAGACTAGATAGGCCATGTAGTCTTTTTCTGCAGTCATGGGTTTTTTTGACTGAAACTTGATTAAAGCTCCACATGCTGATAAATGCCTTTGTATCTGGGAAAGACTAATATTGGTGAGATGGTTTGGCAGAGACTTAACCTGATCTGTTTAATGAAACTTGTGCGTATGTTATGTTTGAATCAGCTGGCTTGTTTAGCACCATAGAAGTTTAAATAGATAGTGTAGTTACTCACCTGTAACAGGTGTTCTCCAGGGACAGTAGGAATCAGTCCTCACTTATGGGTGACGTCGGCACCAATGGAGCCTGCGCGGAGCAATTCCCCAGCTTTCAAAGAAAGCCTTTGGGATTGCTGCCACGCATGCATGGTCCTCTTCCAGCCCAAAGATGCCATCTTGCTCAGTCAGGTCCCTTAGCTCGAGCCCTACCAAGCACATGGCAAGGGAAGGATCAAAATCCAGCAACTCATCAGGGGAGGTGTGAGGGTAGTGAGGACTGATTCCTGCTGTCCCTGGAGAACACCTGTTATAGGTGAGTAACTACGCTTTCTACAGGAACAAGCAGGAAGTCAGTCCTCACTTATGGGACTCCACAGCTACAGGCTACCAAACCTATACACAAAAAACGCCTCCATGAGGTCGTGAGCAGAAGCCGATGCACAAAGGAGCCTGAGTCCTCGGGTCACTGGGGCGAAACCCTCGGTAGCTGTCGAGAAAGGTCGGAGGGCAGGAGCTGCTTATACCCTGAACAGATTACGGAGTACAGCCTGGCTGAAGGTGCTGTCCCGGCAGGACTCCCTCTCCAGCAGTAGTGGACAACGAAGGTATTCGCTGAAGACCAGGTCGCAGCCTGGCAGATGTTCATCAGAGGGCACTGATCACAATGAAGCTACTGAAGCCGCCTTGGCTCAGACACTGTGTGCGATGACCCGCAGAACCAACAGGGTGCCCACCTTCATGTGAGCGAAGATGATGCAGTCTGCCAACCAGACGGAGAGGGTGCGTTTTGTGACCGCCTGCTCCAGGCGATTGGGATCACAGGTCACAAAGAGCTGGCCAGACTTGCGATGAGGCTGGGTGCGCTACAGGTAGAAGGCAAGAGCCCTCTTGCAGTCGAGTGTATGCAAAACCGCCGACGCCTGGTTGGCATGGGGTCTCGGGAAGAAAGTCGGTAAGACTACCTCCTGATTGAGATGGAAATCCGAGACAATCTTCGGCAGGAACTTGGGGTGGGTACGGAAGACCTCCTTGTTCCTATAGAACCTGGAGCTCACTGACTCGGCGGGCCGAGGTCAAAGCCACCAGGAAGACTACATTCCAGGATAGGTGTCAAAGCGAGCATGTCACCAGCGGCTCGAAGGGTGAACGGGTAAAGCCGCATGAACACTAACGTTCAGGTCCCACGCCGCTGGGGGAGGCCAGATGGGAGGTTTGGACAACAAGAGACCCCACAGAAAGTGGGAGACCAAGGGATGCTGAGAGGGGTTTGCCCTCTATGGGGAGGTGATTCGCCGAGATGGCGCTCAGGTGTATCCTGACAGAGTTCGACTAAAGCCCCTCCTTCAAAAGGTGGAGAAGGTACTGGAGGACCCACAGAGTGGGACAAGAGAAAGGGTCGATCTGGAGCTCAGCACACCAGATTGAGAAGAGTCGCCACTTGAAGGCATAAGCTTGTCTTGTTGAGTCCTTCCTTGACCACCTCTGGGAAGTTTAGGGTGGCTAGGGAGACCTGCTCAGCCGCCAGGCCATAAGGAACACCACAGCCAGGTTCGGGTGTAGCACCCGCCCCTCTTCCTGCGTTAGTAGGCCTGGGGCACAGCCCAAGGGAACCAGAGGCTCAGATGCGAGCTGGAGCAGGAGTGGGAACCACGGCTTGTCAAGGCCACAAGGGAACGATGAGTATCATCAACGCTCGGTCCCGCTGAGCTTTGTGGAGGGTTCTCGCAATGATAGGAATGGGAGGAAACGCGTAGAGAAGCCCGGAGGTCCAGCTCAAGAAGAAGCATACAGAGCCTCCCTGCTCGGGTGCGGGATCAGGCCACAGAAGCGGGGGAGCTGTGTTCTCGTCAGGCTGGCAAATAAGTCCACCGTCGGGGTCCCCCACCGATGGAACAACAAGCCGGTCACCTCCGGGTCCAGATGCCATTCGTGAGGGCGGAGGATTCCTGCTGAGTCTGTCTGCAAGGACGTTCTCATGGCCCGGAAGGTAGACCGCTCATAGGGTCATCCCCGATGGAAGGCGAAGCAGCAGAGGAGGCATGATCCTCCTTGTTGATATAGATCACCACCACTCGATTGTCGGTCCGCCCGAGCACGACTTTCCTTTGAGATGGTCCTCGAAGGCCCTCAGGGCCCACCGGACCGCCTGAAGCTCAAGCAAGTTTATTTGCTGTTGAGACTCTTAGGGTGACCAGCACCCCTGCAAGCATAGTGCACCACAGTGGGATCCCCACCCCAGTAGGGACGCATCCGTTGTCAGCACTAGTTCGTGCTGCAGGGTCCGGAAAGGCAGGCCTCCGGAGAAGGTTGCGGAGGTCCTACCACCAGTCTAAGCACCTGCGAAGGTTGTGGGAGACCCGAATGGGGTCTCTGAGGTGTCCGGAGGCCAGGCTCCACTGAGTGCTGAGGCACCACTGGGCCGGCAACCTGTGCATGCGGGCATGTGGAACCACATGTACGGTGGAGGCCATGTGCCCCAGGAGGTGCAGCATAGTTCGCGCCGTGACCCGACTGTTGCTCTGGACCTGGGCCATCTGGTTTCAGAGGCGAGCTGCGCAGTCTGCTGGCAGAAAGTGGATCACCCGCTGAGTGTCGAGGCATGCACTGATAAACTCCAAGGTTTGTACCGGTTCGAGGTGGGACTTGGGGTAGTTGACCAAGAATCCCAGACGCTTGATGAGGATTGTGCGTGATGCCGCCAGGCGGGCTTCCCCGGCTGAGGGCCCCATGACGAGCCAGTCGTCGAGGTAAGGGAAGACTGGTAAGCCCTGCCGTCTGAGGGAAGCAGCAACCATGGAGAGGCACTTTGTGAAGACCCGTGGGGCAGATACGAGTCCAAAGGGGAGAACTCTGTATTGGTAATGTTCCCCTTGCACCCTTGAAGTGTAGGAACTGCCTGTGCTGGGGGTGAATCAAAATGTGGGCGTAAGCGTCCCTGAGATCCAAGGAGCATAGCCAGTCACCCTGCTGGAGGAAGGGCAGCAGGATACCAAGTGATAGCATCTTGAACTTCTCCTGCACCAGAAACTTGTTTAGCTTTCAGAGGTCGAGGATGGGCTGTAGGCTCCCATCTTCTTCGGGACGAGGAAGTACCGGGAATAGGAGCCCCGACCTCGGAGGTGCGTCTGTACCCTCTCAACTGCTCGCTGGGCGAGAAGGTTGTCCAACTCCCGCTGTGGGAAGGTCTGGTGCGCAGGGAGTCGAGAAGGCTCCGCTGGGGAGAATGGAGGGGGAAACCTGTCCAGACGGAGATGGTAGCTGTCCCGGACTACTCGGAGGACCCAAGTGTCAGATGTGATGGACGCCCACTGAGGGGTGAAGGACGACAGGCGTTCCCCCCACTGCCTGCGTTGCTGTCGGGAGCGAAAGGCTATGCTGCTGGCATCAAAACCCCTGGGCGGGCTGAGGCGGTGCTGGGGTTTTGGGCCTTGGGCCCTTTTGGCTTGCGGTGACCGTAGGGCCCAGACTTTCCCTACGTTGTGGTGGTCGGCACAGGAGTGGGTGGGTAGTGGGTAACCTCGGTAGGGTAGACCCTTCTGCAGGAAGAACGGCTTCTTAGTTTGCTGTTTCTTCCGAGGAAGGGAGGTCTTGCACGAGAGGTGGGTTCAGGTGATGAACTCCGTTTCTATCTCGGCGGCCTTATCCTCCATCGGTTTACCGAAGAGCTGCTCACCAAGGCAGGGTATGTCTAGGAGCCTTTCCTGGATTCACTGCTCCAAGTCTGAGGATTGAGCCATGCCTGGCATCGGGCCCCGATACCAGCAGCCGCCACTTGAGCTGAGGACTCGAATCTGTCATAGGCGGCGCGGGAGAGGTATTTCGAGCACTCCGCAAGCGACTTCAAGGCCTTCTTCTTCTTACACCGCTCTACTCAGGGGTCGGAGTGCTGTCTTGATCGCGGAGCCAAGGTGGGGGGTCCCACTGGCAGAGAGACGACGGAGGGCGCCACCGGGGATTTCAAGGCAGCCTTACGGAAAATGTCCTCGGACCTCTGCTTACTACTGAGCAGGGCTGTGGAGATTTTCTTACAAAGTGAACAGAGTTCTGGGTCATGGTTGGCCCTGAGACACCGCAGACAGCAGTCATGGGGTCCGTAAGCGACATGTTCCTGGAGCATCTTTCGCATTTTTTGAAACCAGTGGCCATTGGGGCAAAAAGGGCCCCTGTGAGGTTGAAGTGGTTGGGAGAAAAAATGGCACGAAGCCCGCTAACAGCAAAAATGTTAGGTAAATGCCCCGTTTGCTCAAAAGGGATGGGAGCGGGGGGGGGGGGGGGGAGGGGCAGGGGGAGATGGGTAGAGGAATGGTGCAACCGGAAAACAGTAGGCCAGAGGATGGGAAACTAAACACTTTTTCTGAGGGATGAGGACGTGCATCCGAAGGGCTCTGCAGAAAAAGGGAGACTAAACAAGATGTCACCTTCGGATGGGAAGAGGAACACGCATGCGTGGCAGCAATCCCAAAGACTTTCTTTGAAAACTGGGGAATTGCTCTGCGCGGGCTCCGTCAGTGCTGATGTCACCCATAAGTGAGGACCGACTTCCTGCTTGTTCCTGAATATGCCAACGCAAGCATATTACTGGGAAATGTCTTATGTTACATCACACATCTGCAATCAATCAGTTGGTTCATAGACGTCTGTGTAACACAATTTGGAAAAATGTATCAGTACAAATGCATCAAAGGAAGCCAACGACTAGGACAGAATAAACACTTTGATACTGACAGGACAATACTACTAACACTTTTCTTTTGAAACAGTGTCATTTAACTCTATGTATGCACTACGTAAAACCAGATTAATTAAACAAAAAAGTGAATTTATAAATGAAAATCCTCTTCCTCAATAGCTCACCCTTTGCTAGTGGGATTTTGCCAACTAACTCAGTCACAAGATAATCAGCCACAGAAAACATGGGTAAATTAGTTCTCATTTTTTTAGGTTCAGAAACAAAATTACAGCAATTTCCCATCAGGAACTGCAAAACCCAATCAGTGACAAATAGCAGGATATTAGATTCTACTCAAGAGAATTTTAACCATCTTTTTATGTTCTGTTTCAGGTGCTGGCTGGGCTGTTGCCTTATTCCCTTCTGTGTCACCTCCTGCAAGGATGTTGATCATTTTTGTCCGAATTGCAATCATCATATTTATAAATATAAACGGCTTTAAGAATGCATGAATCATGCCATTGTCAAAGTTTTCCATGTAGATACAGAACTTTGCACACATTTTTATGAAATTAAATGCAGTGATGCTTAGCTAACACTGGAATAATACAGTTAATTATTTCTGTCACTAGACCACTACCATCATAGCAAGAAAAGGGGGAAATAAAATAAGAAATATCTTGTGTAGGTGCTGTGCTTCAGCAAGACTGAAGTTTAATCAAAATGGTAACAAATTCTGAAATTAAAGAGATTCCACTTAAATGGAGGGTCAAATGCAATGCAATGTGTGTCCTTGAGTCAATGCTGACTCCTGGCGATCCAGGAGCCCCTGGGCTTTTTTGGCAAGATGTGACCAGAAATAGATTGCCAGGCCTTTCTTCCAAGGCAATGGAGGGCAAAGTGACTTGCCCAAGGCCACAAGAAGTGCCAGTGGGAATCGAACCCTGGTCTCTTGGTCAAATGAATAGTGCATAGAAAAAAAGCATAGATAGTTGAGAAGTAAATATGCACTTCTTCTGTAAGTTGTCTAATTTGGTTTAGAATGATCATCAGTGTTTCTTTGCTACAAATCAAAGTAAAATCTCCACTTCTTTTCTTTAGGGACAATGATCTGTTAGAGTTTGCATACAGTATAGGTAGACAAATGTTATCAAACTAAAACATAAAAACTTGCAATAATTTTTTTCCATTGTTAAACTATATTCACTGAATAAAAATATATAGCATGGTAGTTTGTCTCTAATTTAGACAAAGTATGGAAGTTGGTGTGTTAGTCCACTTGAATACCTAGAACTAAAGAAAAACTCATTGACATACCCTTTTATTGAATTAACTCTATCTTTTGACTAGCTTTTGAGAATTTATTTTTTATTTTTATTTTTTTATTTATTTAGCTGTATTTATATCCCGCTTTTCACCGGGTCAAAGCGGTCAATTGGGAGATACATTTGACACGAGGGGATATGACACACATACGCTAATACTTACAGGGAACATGGGCAATGGAGGGTTAAGTGGCTTGCCCAAGACCACAAGGAGTGCCTATAGGACTAGAAATCCCAGTCCCTCCGGCCTGAGATTGCTGTCCCCAGGTGGGACTTGAACCCCCGACCCTCCGGCCTGAAGTACCTTGTCCTAACCACTAGGCCACATCCAACCCAGTCATTAAATTAAAACCAAATGAGAAGGGTAATGTAAAAGATAGATGCTGCCCAGATAGCAGCTCATCTTAAACGGTGTTCTTCTGGGGGCATCATCATCATCCGAACGGGCACACCAAAAAGTGAAAGTAGTCAGGTTCTCAAGTAAAGGTTTTACTCTGCTGAGCTGTAAACTAGGCTTCACGTGCCTATTAATGAGATCCTTCCTTTGAGTTAAGGCAGGTCCTGCAGTACTCTCATCAACTGAACAGGTGGTTTAATCTAGACATGCAGTTTTCACACATTAGGGCTCTCTTTCTAAATTTCTTTTCTGCAGTTTCCCTGCAATATTGGCAGACTACTGCGTTACTGAGAAAGTTTCGCTCATCAGTATGGCCAATTGCAAATTTTCCTCACCGTGGCTAAAAAGAGAGTGGTGTGCTGACTGGCATGAAGACAACCCAAGCGAGAACAATGCGGCAGGAGGCTTGTCCCAGAGGCCCTCAGCCTAAATTGGCAGGCTCACTGATAGTTAAAAAGCAAACAAAACAGCAGTTTTTTTTAACCGAACAGGTTTTCTCCATAGACAGCAGAATTATTAAAGCACTTAAGTTGTTGACCACATCACATGGGATTGGGACTGCTCATATCTAGAATAAAGTTCTGAGCATGTATGGCCCCTCCAGCTTGAAATCAACTTTCAGGGAGGCGAGTGAAATCGTGTGCGTTAGAACATCTGTTATCTATAGAGAACACTTGTCGGAGGCAAGTAATTGAATGAGACATACAAGTGGGTGATTCCTATTGATCACATCCTATTGGAGAGAATTGTTCCATCATTAAAGAGAAACCCATTCACTAGAGAGGCTGATAGTTTCATATGACAGATTATTTAGTGCAGCTCGACCATAGGCACTGTCCCTCAATTGAGGACTGATTCAGCAATAGTTTGAAGTGAATGTACGTATCAAAACCAGGTAGGCACACTGCTGATGCTTTGCAGACATGCAGATTTCATGAGGAAGAGTGGTTGCAGCAGTGGCTCTTACCTGTTGAGATATGACTCTGGCTAAACAGAGAAGTACCTAATCATAAGTGAATAAATGATGTCAGTAAATTAGCTAGGATATGGTGTTGCCCTAGAATACAATGCATAGTTACTCACCTTAACAGGTGTTCCAGGGACAGCAGGAAACAGTCCTCACATATTGCGATGTCAGCGCCGACGGAGTCTCGGTGGAAGTATCTCCCCAGCTTTCAAGGAAAGCCTTTGGGAGATGCCACCACACATGCATGGTCCCCTTCCTGCCCAAGGGTGCCATCTTAGTCAGATGACATAGCTAGAGCCTACAAAAGATGGCAAAACATTTTTCAGCAACTCTCCAGCGGACCCAGCACAGATCCCTGGGTACTCCACTATTTACCTTTCTCCATTGGGAAAATTGACCATTTAGCCCTACCGCTTTGCTTTCTATCTTTTAACCAGTTCCTGATCCACAATAGTACACTGCCTCCTATCCCATGACTTTTTAATTTCACCAAGAGTTTCTCATGAGGGACCTTGTCAAAAGCTTTCTGAAAATCCAGTAACACTATATCAACCGACTCACCTTTGTCTACCTGTTTATTCATACCTTCAAAAAAACACAACAGTTTAGGTAAGATAAGACAGTTACTTCAGTCAAGAATATAGTGAACCTGACACCCTCACATATGAGCTTGTACCGTCCATTCGCACAGCATAACAGTGTACTCTTGCAGACAAATCCAAAGTTCCTACTGAAAGTAGTTGGACCTTTCCACCTAAATTAAGAATTGCGTTGTCTCTCCTTTACCTGAAGCCTCATAATCATGCATTATGACAGCTCCTTGCACCCTGGACCCCATAAACACACTACCCAAAAAACCCTAGAATCTACAGAAAATCTATGCAACCGTCTTCTCCAAAAATGAGCAGGAAGTCAGCCCTCACTTATGGGTGACGTCAGTGCCGATGGAAGCCTGCGTGGAGCAATTTCCCAACTTTCAAAGAAAGCCTTTGGGATTGCTGCCACACATGCATGGTCCTCTTCCCGCCAAAAGGTGCCATCTTGCTCAGTCTCCCTTTTTCTGCGGAGCCCTTCGGATGCACATCCTCTTCCCTCGGAAAACATGGTCTTCACCGATACACACGACTGCTGCCTCTGGTGTTTAGGTGCCGACCATGACCCGGAGGTCTGCAACCTGTGCAAAAAGATATCCGTGAAGGCCATCAGCAAAAGGAAGATGACATCTTCCACAGATCAGATTGTGCCCCGTAGGCCTTGTGCTCTAAGTCCCCGCACGGGTCCTCAGAGTCGCATAAAGCCCCCCGCGGTGCCTGACCGGATTCGCCGACACTCCAACAACCATTCCCCAGAGCGTGAATGGAAAAAAGAAGAAATTCCCCTTGAGAACTTCATCCTGGGAACTACGGGGGATACAGGGCAAGTTGCCAATGCCAGGTCCGTCACAGTCCCACAGAAAGTAGCCATGAGGAGTTGGAGAGGGAGTGGGCCCAGGAGGAAGGTTCCGATCCTCCGGGCAAGAGGTCCCGGACCCCCCCAGGCCTTGACGCTCATCAAGGACTTATTCCCTCTCATACTGAGTGACGGACCCGGTGTCTGCAACATCGAAGCGCTGCCCCCATCTCCTCATGAGTGCTGGAAAGGTCCGGGCTATGATCGTTGCGCTGGTCGAGCGCAGTGTCAACTGGCCTTCCTTTGCCCTCGCAGCAGCGCGTTGACATGAGCCTGGCCATCGCCAGTGCTCGTTGCCGAGATCACTAGGGACCCTTGATGACTCTCCCAGGCAGCCGAAAGAATCCTAGAGAGGCCGGAGCCTCGAGCCAAGCCTCAGTGTGGATCTAATCGCTCTTGCTTCCTGGTCCTCGGGAGCGTAGATCCTCCCTGGTGAGCAATTCGTTGCGTCTGGGCACGCAGTCCCGCCATGGGTCATATCGACAGGCCTCAACCCAGGCCCTGCATCCCAGGCACCGTCACTGTCCTCGGAGTCCTTGATGGATTATTCCGACTGGGAGTCCAGAGGACTAGGCATCCCCGGGGGAGACGCGTAAACACCGCAATCTCCCGTTGGACCTGTCTTCCCAAACGCCACGGTCCTGGTCCCACGCCCCGAGGACACAACTATTCGTACAAAGTTCATTGAGAGACATGGCCAAAAGCCTTTTCCCTCACCATGTAGTCAGAGGAGAACCCTCGGCATGGAGGAGCTTGAAATCCTCCAATATGTGGGCTCCAACCCAAGGAGGCCCTGATGTTCCCTGTCCCCATCATCACTCGGAGTGGCTACTCTCCTTTGATATGTGGGATATCCATCGGTGTCGGAACCAAGAGTTAGCTGACGCCTTGACACTATTTTACTGGGGTCGCAGAGGAGCCCCAGCTTCGGGAAGGCACACTCCATACCACACCATCTACGGTGGTAGGGGTCAACCATTTTGTCTGCAGAAGATGCCCGACGGCTCACTTCTCTATAGCTTGGGTCAGGGAAGTCCGCATGCCCCTTGTTGTAAACAAAAATGCTTACTAGGGCTCGTGATGCTCGGGTTGTTCCGAATCCAAGCCTACTAGCTGTATATAGGCATACATCTCTGGGACCTTGGGACAGGTTTCCTTCGGCGGGGTCTCTCAGTGGGGATCACCTCCAGCGATTCCTAAACCGCTCAGCAGAGTGCATCGGGGAGGTGCTCAAAGTACATGTTCTCGGGCTGCCCTACAATGGGCTTTAAGGTCAAACATGAGGGTGGCTGCCGTCAGGCATCCGGCCTCGACACCAGGCCTGGCTGCTCCAGGCAGTCTGCACTCATAGGAGGTAGTGGGTCCAAGGAGAAACTGGCTTGATGTTCCGATGCCTCGGGGAAAACCTTAACGCTCTTCTGGCAAACCCTAATAGGAGGAAAAGGCAGCGGAGGATCGGGACCATAGTTTCCCGCACGAGGACATCTGCTCTCACTGGAAGCACCTCCACCTAAGAAGAAACCTACCGGGGGAAGAGACCCCTTCTTTTCAGAGAGAGGTGCCAGCCTTATTGAGGCCTACCCCCACACAATACCAGGCCCCCGAGACCCCACAACAGGGGCACCAGGGCAAGGGAGTTGGGCCAAGGGCCGCACGCAAGCCTAATGGCTCCAAGCCCCAGACCCTGGCTCCTGCCCAGACTGGGGTCGGGGTTTTGACTCCCTGATGGCATAGCCTTCTCCAACTGTGAGGGGAGCAGCTGCCAACAGGGGGATGTCTGATTCA